>WNWK01032215.1:0-22066 GCA_009830355.1 Cherax destructor
ATATCTGTGATTCCCCTTAATTTGCACAGTTCTAACCAAATTTCTAATACAACTATTGCTTCATAATACTTAAGCTAGTCATAAGTTTGCTCATAAGACTGCCTGAAAAGCCTAGGCATACCTAGGCATATTATTGGCCATCTTGTAATATCAACTTTAATGTATAACTATAAGTACCCCCCACCTTGTATTACATGAAATAAAGAATTGAATTTGAATTTGAATTTGAATTGTCACACCCTGCGTCATTATGTACTGGAGTGCGATACAATTAATGAATTCAGAGACAACTCACTCAGAAATGTTCAAGATATGTCAAAGTATTTTATCCACAGTGGTATATTGCAGACAATTCTGGAAAAATACCCTGATTTTGCTCCCTGTAAATAAAGCATTACCACACATACGTGTGTACTCACCTAATTCACCTAATTGTACTCACCTAATTGTGGTTGCAGGGGTCGAGACTCAGCTCCTGGCCCCGCCTCTTCGCTGTCTGCTACTGGGTCTCTGCTCTCCCTGCTCCATGAGCTTTATCATACCTTGTCTTAAAACTATGTATGGTTCCTGCCTCCACTATATCTTTCTCTAGTCCATTCCACTTCCTGACTACTCTGTGGCTGAAGAAATGTTTCCTGACATCCCTTTGACTCATCTGAGTCTTCAGCTTCCAGTTGTGTCCCCTTGTTTCTGTGTTCCCTCTCTGAAACAACCTGTCACTATCTACCTTGTAAATTCCCCGCAGTATTTTGTATGTCGTTATCATGTCTCCTCTGACCCTTCTTTCCTCCAGTGTTGTTAGTCCTATTTCCCTCAACCTTTCTTCATAAGACAGACCCCTGAGTTGTGTGTGGGTGTATGTGTGTATGTGTGTATGTGTGTGTGACCCAACAATTAATATTTGCACCAATAACTCATTACAATTGTGACTGAGTGTAGACTAGTAAATTGCTCATTGGTTTATAATTTGTTTATGATTGCAACCATGTATAAAAGTAAGTAAGTAAATTTACTTACATGATTCATTACATTTAAAACTTGTGAGTTAATTACCTTTGTATCTTGTTCAGCTATCAAAACTTTGGGCCCCAGTCTCTGGACCCATTATATATCTCTATAATCTGTAAATACCTTTGTAACTTGTCATGATTGTGACCAAATCTACCTGAGTTCATTACCTTTGTAACTTGCTCAGCTATCAAAACTTTGAGGCCCAGTCCCTGGACCCATTATGTACCTCTGTAATCTTTTGACTACCGCCCACAGGATGGGTATGGGGTGCATAATAAAGATATTAAACTAAGGTGTGTTGATGACATAGTCGGTAGTGTTTACTGGTTGAGGGAGGTTTTCTCTATCCGGTACATAGAGTTCTTGCATGCCATATAGCTGTCTCTTCTTTAGTTTGTCTATTCTGACATTAATTGCAGCGATGTCTTGTTGAATATGCAGGTCTTCGACCCTGCAACAAAGAGTTAGACGTTTCATTCACAAGGACAACTACACACGACCAAGAATCCTGTGTGACCTTCCCGCTGAACCAGAAGAGTGGATACTACCAGACCCAGTCTACGTCCAACAACGTAGATAAATACTCCCCATTTATGGGTGACCTACCTTTATCAAACTACTTCTTACAACTAACCTTGTAACACTCAAGAACTTCCTACTATAGGACACCACCTCAGAAACTGCTTGACCAGCTCCGGGCTAGCCACCAACAACATCGAAAGCCCAGCAACTACCATCTGTTGCAGCAGCCTTGCCTCCGACCTCAAAAAAAAAAAAAAAAATACAACTCGTATGCATTCTTCCAACTCAGTAGCATGCTGGGATACAGCTACCTGGAGTCTACCTGGAGAGAATTCCAGGGGTCAACGCCCCCGCGGCCCGGTCTGTGACCAGGCCTCCTGTTGGACCAGAGCCTGATCAACCAGGCTGTTACTGCTGGCCGCACGCAGTCCAACGTACGAACCACAGCCCGGCTGATCAGGTACTGACTTGAGGTGCCTGTCCAGTGCCTGCTTGAAGACAGCCAGGGGTTTGTTGGTAATCCCCCTGATGTATGCTGGGAGGCAGTTGAACAATCTTGGGCCCCTGACACTTATTGTGTTGTCCCTCAACGTGCTAGTGGCACCCCTGCTCTTCATTGGGGGGATGTTACATCGCCTGCCGAGTCTTTTGCTTTCGTAGGGAGTGATTTTTGTGTGCAAGTTTGGTACTAAGCCCTCGAGAATTTTCCATGTGTATATAATAATGTATCTCTCCCGCCTGCGTTCTAGAGAGTACAGGTTTAGGAACTTCAAGCGTTCCCAGTAGTTGAGGTGGTTTATCGCACTTATGCGTGCGGTGAAGGTTCTCTGCACATTTTCAAGGTCAGCAATTTCACCCGCCTTGAAAGGTGCAGTTAGTGTGCAGCAATATTCCAGCCTAGATAGAACAAGCGATCTGTAAAGTGTCAACATGGGCTTTGCATCCCTGGTTTTGAAGGTTCTCATTATCCATCCTATCATTTTTCAAGCAGATGCAATTGCTACATTGTTATGGTCCTTGAAGGTGAGATCCTCTGACATGATCACTCCCAGGTCTTTGACATTAGTTTCTCGCTCTATTGTGTGGTTGGAATTAGTTTTGTACTCCGATGAGATTTTAATTTCTTCACGTTTTCCGTATCTGAGTAATTGAAATTTCTCATCATTGAACTTCATATTGTTTTCTGCAGCCCATTTAAAGATTTGGATTATGTCTGTTTGGAGTCTTGCAGTGTCTTCAACGGTGGACACTGTCATACAGATTCGGGTGTCATCTGCAAAGGAAGACACAGCACTGTGGCTTATATCCCTGTCAATGTCTGATATGAGGATGAGGAATAGGATGGGAGCAAGTACTGTGCCTTGTGGAACAGAGCTTTTCACAGTAGCTGCTTCAGACTTTACTCTGTTGACTACTACTCTTTGTGTTCTACATGTTAGGAAATTATAGATCCATCTACCAACTTTTCCTGTTATTCCTTTATCACGCATTTTGTGTGCTATTACACCATGGTCACACTTGTTTGTTGTGACTGGACATCAAAGTTTGATAGCTGAGCAAGTTACAAAGGTAATGAACTCAGATGGTCACAATCATGACAAGTTACAAAGGTATTTGCAGATTACAGAGGTATATATAGGGTCCAGAGACTGGGCCCCAAAGTTTTGATAGCTGAACAAGGTACAATGGTTATGAATTCACTAGTTACAAGGTAATGAATCATGTAAGTAAATTTACTTGTCAAAGGCTTTTGCAAAATCTGTGTATATAACATCTGCATTCTGTTTATATTCTAGAGCATCCAGGACCTTGTTGTAGTGGTCCAGTAGTTGGGACAGACAGGAGCGGCCTGCTCTAAACCCATGCTGTCCTGGGTTGTGCAATTGATGGGTATCAAGATGGGTGGCGATCTTGCTTCTTAGAACCCTTTCAAAGATTTTTATGATATGGGACGTTAGCGCAATTGGTCTGTAGTTCTTTGCTATTGCTTTACTGCCCCCTTTGTGGAGCGGGGCTATGTCTGTTGTTTTTAGTAGCTGCGGGACGATCCCAGTGTCCATGCTCCCTCTCCATAGGATGTTAAAAGCATGTGATAGGGGCTTCTTGCAGTTCTTGATGAACACGGAGTTCCATGAGTCTGGGTCTGGAGCGGAGTGCATGGGCATGTCATTTATTGCCTTTTCGAAGTCATTTGGCGTCGTGGTGATGTCAGAAAGGCATGCGTCTGTCAAGTTCTGTGGCATTCTCATAAAAAAATCATTTAGGTTTTCGGTTTTCAGTCTGGTTAGTGGCTCGCTAAAGACTGAGTCATACTGGGATTTATGTAACTCACTCATTTCCTTGCTGTCATCTGTGTAGGACCCATCCCGTTTAAGTAGGGGCCCAATACTGGTTGTTGTTCTCGACTTTGATTTTGCATAGGAAAATAAATACTTAGGGTTTCTTTCAATTTCATTTATGTCTTTTAGTTCTTCCCGTGTTTCTTGATTCCTGTAAGATTCCTTTAGTTTTAATTCGATGTTTGCTATTTCTCTGACTAGTGTCTCCCTACGTATTTCAGAGACATTGGCCTCCTGTAGCCGCTCCGTTATTCTTTGCCTTCGCCTGTATAGGGAGCGCCTCTCTCTTTCTAGTTTGCATCTTCTCCTCCTTTTCCTTAAGGGAATTTGCCTTGAGCAAACCTCAAGTACCACAGAGTTAATTTGTTCTAGACATAGGTTGGGATCCGTGATGCTTAGGCAATCTTCCCAGTTTATATCATTTAGGACTTGGTTTACTTGGTCCCACCTTATGTTTTTGTTATTGAAGTTGAATTTGGAGAAAGCTCCTTCGCGGCTGATCACATTTTGTTGATCTGGGGCTCCCCGCATGCATGTCTGGACCTCTATTATGTTGTGATCTGAGTATATTGTTTTTGATATGATGACATTTCGTATCAGATCATCATTGTTGGTGAAGATGAGGTCCAGCGTATTCTCTAATCTTGTGGGCTCTACTATTTGCTGGTTTAAGGTGAATTTGGTGCAGAGATTTAAAAGTTCATGCATGAGTGAATTTTCATCTGAGCTGCCTCCTGGTGTTATCTCTGCTACCACATTGTTTGCAATGTTCCTCCATTTTAGGTGCCTGAGGTTGAAATCCCCCAGTAGCAAGATGTTGGGGGCAGGAGCTGGAAGATTTTCCAGACAGTGGTCAATTTTCAGAAGCTGTTCCTGGAATTGTTGGGACGTTGCATCCGGGGGCTTGTAGACAACCACGATGACCAGGTTTTGATTCTCGACCTTTATTGCTAATACTTCAACTATATCATTTGAGGCATTTAGTAGTTCTGAACATATAAGTGACTGTGATATACAGGCCAACCCCCCCTTTTTGCCTGTTCACTCTGTCACACCTGTATAGGTTGTAGCCCGGGATCCATATTTCATTGTCCAAGTGATCTCTTATGTGGGTCTCTGTGAAAGCCGCAAACATAGCATTTGACTCTGTAAGCAGTCCACGAATGTAAGGTACCTTGTTGTTTGTTGCTTTTTTTACTTCCTGGCACTAAAAAACCTCTCTCTCCGGAGTGGCTGTGGCTACCCTGATTTTGCCATGGTCTGGATGTTCTGTGTCGCCTCGTACCCTTTAGGTGGTATGCCTGGCAATATAAGTTATAGCACTGTCTTTCCTGAATTGATGTGTGGCACATTTCAGGGTGGAAAAACTTACAGGACGATTTTTTTTTTTTTTAGATTTTGCCACCGAAGTGGCTAGTTTATTGTGCACCCCATATCCATCCTGTGGACGGTAGCGCAAGAGCATATGGATACACAAAAGGCCTAGGCACTAGGCCCCAAAGGGGTTAACAATTGTACATTTGGGTTTATATCTACATTTCAATTATCTATTACAAGCAGGTATCTTATTTCATGAATAAGATATCTTGACATGTCACATAGGTTATTATATTGTCTATCTCTATATTCCTCAATAAGTGCACAATTAAGCACATAGTGTTCAAGACAGTGACCATATGTCTGATCACATAATTTGCATTTAGTTTGATCATCATCTGTGTCTCCCAAACTGTCAGAAGTACCTGTAGCCAAGCCTAAGCCTGGCCACTACAACATCAGTCAGTCTGTTCACATTGCAAGTTGCTCCACAAACATGCCCACCTGTGCTCGCATTATCATGAGCACAGATAGGCATGTTCATGGAAATTAATTTGGATTTATATCTACAGTTCACTTATCTGTTACAAGCAAATTTAGGAAATTTGCTTAGAATAAGTGGTATCCTACCTTCACTAATAAGATATCTTGACATGTCACATAGGTTATTATACTGTCTATCTCTATATTCCTCAATAAGTGGACAATTCAGCACATAGTGTTCAAGACAGTGACCATATGCCTGATCACATAATTTGCATTTAGTTTGATCATCATCTGTGTATCTCCCAAACTGCCAAAAGTACTTGTAGAGGTTGCATTTGCCTGTTTTCATATGGGAACGGCATTTTCTGGGATGATCATAATTGCATTTCCCATCTGATTTCCCAGATTTTCCATGCCTGCAGATACCAAGTGCATAATATTCACATAGGCCTGGTTTCCGTTTGCCCTGGTGGCTACAGAGGTGGCTACAGTGAAAAGCTCGGTTCCACAAGACATTGTACTTGCCCCCATTCTGTTCTTTATCCTCATATCTGACATAGACAGAGATGTATGAACATAAGAAAGAAGGAACACTGCAGCAGGCCTACTGGCCCATGCGAGGCAGGTCCAAGTCTCCCATCGTCTTAAGCCAATGCCCCGACCCAGCCAGGTCAGGTTACATGCACTTAAGGAAGGAGCACGGCATCTGACCTAGTAGCACAAGCTAGTCAGGACCAACTCACACCCACCCGCACCCACTCATATATTTATCTAGCCTATTTTTAAAACTACACAACGTTTTAGCCTCTATAACTGTACTCGGGAGTTTGTTCCACTCATCGACAACTCTATTACCAAACCAATGCTTTCCTATATCCTTCCTGAATCTGAATTTATCCAACTTAAAGCCATTGCTATTTACATCCCCTTTATTTATTCCTGTTTTCCATTTATACACCTCAATCATATCCCCCCTAATTCTACGCCTTTCTAGAGAGTGCAGATTCAGGGCCCTCAGTCTATCCTCATAGGGAAGATTTCTGATACATGGGATCAACTTAGTCATCCTCCTTTGTAGGTTTTCCAGAGCATTTATATCCATTCTGTAATACGGTGACCAAAACTGTGCAGCACCGTGTCTTCCTTTGCGGATGACACCCAAACTTGCATGATGGTGTCATTCATCGAAGATACTGCAAGAGTCCAAGCGGACATCAACCAAATCTTTAAATGGTCGTCGGAAAACAACATGAAGTTCAATGAAGAGAAATTTTAGTTACTCCGTTATGGAAAACTTAAGAAAATTAAAACCGTATCGGAGTATAAAACAAATACCAACCACACAATAGAGCGAAAAACTAATGTGAAAGAACTGGGAGTGATAATGTCACAGGATCTCACTTTCAAGGATCACAACAATGTTTCTATCACATCTGCTAAGAAAATGATAGGATGGATAATGAGGATCTTCAAAACTAGGGATGCCATGCCCATGATGGTTCTCTTCAAATCTTCATGTGATCTACGAATTCTGAGGAAATATATATTTACAAGAAGGTAGTGATTAACAGATATTGCTGTGCACTAACGGTCCCTGTTATGGTTGTAGGAGATAATGAAAGGCAGAGTACTCAGCGTGTTTACTCTCGCTTCGCCTCCGGTGACAACAACAACACTATAAACGAATAAACATAAACATAGTATTTAATCCTTTCACTGCTCCCAACACCTTACAGTCCCTTTCAAGGCAGGCGAAATTGCAGATCTAGAGAATGTACAGAGAACTTTCACAGCACGCATAAATGCGACAAAGCACCTAAACTACTGAGAACGGTTGAAGTCCCTTGATTTGTATTCCCTGGAACGCAGGCGAGATAGATGCATGAAAATTTACACTTGGAAAATCCTAGCGGGACTAGTCCCAAATTTGCACAAGAAAATCACTCTGTACGAAAGCAAAAGACTGGGCAGGAGATGCAACATTCCCCCAGTGAAAAGCAGGGGTGCCACGAGTATGCTAAGAGACAACACAGTAAGTGTCAGAGGCCCAAGACTATTGAACTGCCTCCCAGCATACATAAGGGGGATTACCAATAGACCCCTGTCTGTCTTCGAGAAGGCACCGGACAGGCATGTAAAGTCATTACCTGACCAGCCTGGCTGCGGTTCGTACATCGGTCTGCGTGTGGCCAGCAGTAACAGCCTGGTTAATCAGACCCTGATCCACCGCGAGGCCTGGTCATAGACCGGGCAGCGGAGGCGTTGATCCCCGAAACCCTCTCCAGGTGTACACAGTATCGTCTTCTTTATTATAGTTAACTGCTTTAAATATCTTAGCGATAACAATATATACTAGTAAATTTGTAAGGAAAGAACACCCCTTTGTAAAACTAAGGTGGCTTCGAATTACTTAACACTGTGAGTAAAATGTTACAAGGAACTATAGCACTGTAGAGTTCATGTGTACAAGGGTACACATGAACTCTATAATGGTACACATGAACTCTATACCTGAGGTATATCTATACCTGAGGAATATCAAGTTCTTTCTGCATATTTAAAATTTTGGCAGTACGAGGGCATCCTAAAATGATCCTCATTGCTTCGTTCTGCAGTTTTCCAGCCCTCCAAGCTTCCAGTCAGACACAAGAGCAAGTAGTGGCGCAGCATAATCAACCAATGATCTAATATAAGCAAGATACATCATTTTCACAATTTTAACATTAGCACCATACCTGGGGTGAAACCCTGTCACAACTCTAAGTTCTCTCAGCCTTTCTTTGTATTGACGACAAAGTCTCGTTACAACAGGTCCAAGTAGTGGGACCTCAAAGCCTAGATACCTGTATCTGCTTACATATTCTAGAAGAGACCTATCATGCAACTGGATCTAGCGAACTGTGCCTCTCTGTCGAGGAGGACGCCTATTGAGTATCTTTGTTTTATCAGTAGAGATTATCAACCCCAGGTCCTGACACGAGGCTAGTACATGGTTAAGGATGTTTTGGGTGTTGGAGAATCCGGTGGTGTGAATCATTATATCATCAGCGAAACTGATCATATAATGATGGGGCTGGCTAGGCATAGCATTAAGTAAGGCATTAATTAAAATATTGAATAGAGTGGGACTGAGCTAAGGACAGAGCTTTATAACGTGATGGTCTGATGAAGCTCTTGCCTGAGCGAAACGTTGCCCCAGATTTATTCTTTATGTTGTGTTATCACCACCACCAGATGTAGACCAAACAAGATGTAAACTTTGCCAGTTGGATTATTGTCACACCCTGCGTCATTATGTACTGGAGTGCGATACAAATCAAGGACCTTCAACCGTTCCCAGTAATTTAGGTGCCTTATCGTACTTATGTGTGTCGTGAAAGTTATTTGTACACTCTCCAGGTCTGCAATGTCGCCAGCCTTGAAGGGGGCAGTTAGTGTATTGTATGTGTGTGTATGTGTGTGTGTATATATGTATGTGTATATGTATATATGTGTGTGACCCAACAATTAAAATTTGCACCAATAACTCATTACAGTTGTGGCTGGGTGTAGACTAATAGATTGCTCATTGCTTTATAATTTGTTCATGAGTGCAACCATGTACAGACGTAAGTAAATTTACTTACATGATTCATTACCTTGTAACTAGTGAATTAATTACCATTGTACCTTGTTCAGCTATCAAAACTTTGGGGCCCAGTCTCTGGACCCTATATATACCTCTGTAATCTGCAAATACCTTTGTAACTTGTCATGATTGTGACCATCTGAGTTCATTACCTTTGTAACTTGCTCAGCTATCAAACTTTGAGGTCCAGTCCCTGGACCCATTATGTACCTCTGTAATCTTTTGACTACCGCCCACAGGATGGGTATGGGGTGCATAATAAAGATATCAAACTAAACTAACTGTTGTGTTATCATTTCTGTCATTATAATTATTTATAGAATAACATTCAAGTGTAAATTATGACCTCTTTCTCCCGTAGGCAGGAAATCCTGGCGAAGATTGTCAAGAAGCACTTCTGGCAACAATGTATGGTGTCATTGCCTCATAGATCTATATATATATATGCATACCATGTTTTGGCACTCACCGTGCTCAAGTCAGCTGCGGTAGTCTCCTCATGAACCAATACAGCGTGCCATGTGTTTTTTCCAGTGACAGATCTAACACATCAAATGAATTTTCATTTTTTATTCTAGTGGTAATGATCATTTCTTAATACATCTTCTCTGGATCATCCCTGCTTCTTCCTCAAGCGCTGTTTGATCCCCATGGACTTACTGTTTTTACCCGTGAATGTTTTAAAAACAAAAATAATAAGAATTGTCCTGTCTAAATCTAGGTGTAGTACCACTGACGAGAAATATGACATAATAAACTGCGGTTTAGAAGCCCACTTATAGACTTGTATGTTATAAGTGCAGCGGCAAACCCATGTGGATCATTCGGAGAAAGGAGCGGTCGAGGTTCGATTCTCCTTCCATTAACTTGGAGAACGAATCACTATTGTAAGGGGTTGGGAGCAGTAGGAGGATTGAATACTGTTTGTTTGGTTCAGTCATTTATAATTGTTTTGTTATTGTTGTTGTTGTTATGGAGCGGCCCTGGAGAGTACATTGTTATTGTTACTCTGGGTTTTATTAACCTACAACCACTACAGTGGCGACGAGGATGGGATCATCAGAGCCAAGGATAGTGGGCCACTGTGGCCTGAAGTAGTGGGGATATTGCCAGCCGAGGACATTGCAGCAGAACGGTGATACAGCAGCAACAAGTGGCAGCATGGCAGCATCACAAGGAAGGTTGGAACCTTTCGACCCACGTAAGATTTCTTTGGAGCTTTGGCTAAGCTTGTTGGAAGCCAATTTCGCTCACTTAGGAATTAAAGAGCAAGATAACAAGAGGAATTTCTTGTTAGTGTCCCTGGGATCAGAAACTTACAGTGTTTTAGGTAATGTGTGTGCTCCAGATTTACCACACACAAAGCGTTACGACGACTTAGTCGTGGCACTGAAAAGTTATTATGCAGTGAAACCAGCCTACCACCGCAGTTTGTTGGCTTTTCAGCAGAGGAAGAAACGACAGGGTGAGTCCTTGCATGAATTATATACAGATTTAAAAGCGTTGGCTGGGAACTGTACCTTTGGGGGACAATTTGACCCCAGAGTGAGGGACCAGTTGTTTATGGCGGTGGTGGATGAAGTGCATTTTCCTCACCTAGTTGCAGAAAATTTGGATTTGCAAAGTGTGCAGTCTGCAAAACTATTTGACAAACTTTTGAACTTGGAACAGGCATTTGTTACAGATCAGAACTCTGCTCCTGTGGTACAAGTGATTAATGCTGTGAAATGTAAACATTGTGGGTTCCAGCACAGTAGTAGTACTTGTAGGTTTAAAGACTTTTTCTGTAATAAGTGTCATAAGAAAGGCCACTTGAGAAGAGTGTGTAGTGAGAAATTTTCAAAAGTGTCTCCTAAGGCTGTATCACAATCGAGTATTGAAAAAAACAGGACAGCAAGGACACAGCAGTCACCGAGATATCCTAGAACAAAGTCAATTAAGGTGCTGGATGGCGGTGATAATTCGGCAGATGAGGAAGTGATGAGCTTATATGCCTTAAAGGATAGTGTGTTTTCCATGAAGGCATAGAAATATGGGTTTATCATTAACAATAAACAGGTACCCTTTGAGATTGACAGTGGGGCGTCCATCTCGACTTTATCCAAAGTCTGGGTAGAGGCAGTAAAGGGGCACATTGAACCATGTTCTAGGAGGGTAACTGCATATGATAATTGGAAAATAAACCTTCTGGGACAGGTGGTTTTGCCGGTAAGATATAATAACTTAGAGGTGTCACAAGTGTTTTATGTAGTGAAATTCAATAATAGTAACTTGTGGGGGAAAGACCTGATGAGAAAGGTAGGAATTTACCTTACTGGATTGGATGAATCTACCAAAATTAACAAACTAGACAGTGCTGAAGAAATGTTAGATAATTTTAGGGTAGATTCTAGTAAACCTATCTCCAGCATCGTGGCAAAAATTCATGTGAAAAGTGATGCTGTCCCTAAGTTTGTGAAAGCACAGCCAGTACCATTCTTTCACAAAGATGATTGAGGAAGATTAGAAAAAATAGTGCAGAAAGGCAATATTGAGCCTATATCGCAATTATTGTCTGTAGTAGGTAAAGGTAAAATATTTACAAAATTAGATTTAAAGGATGCTTATTTACAGATACCTGTAGATGAGAGGAGCCAACAACATTTAGTACTTAATACCCACAGGGGACTTTTTAAATATAAGAGATTACCATTTGGAATTTCCTCATCTCCTGGTATTTTCCAGAAATTTATTTCCCAATTGTTTGTTAAACTGGATGAGGTAGCATCCTATTTAGATGATATCGATATCATTCCATCTGTGGTGATGATATAATGTAATTTAGAAAAGGAGGAATGTAAGGAGTTGGGAGCAGTAGGAGGATTAAATACTATGTTTGTTTGGTTCAGTCATTTATAGTTGTTGTTGTTGTTATGGAGCGGCCCTGGAGAGTACATTGTTATGGTTACTCTGGCTTTCATTAACCTACAACCACTACACCCCCAATGAAAAGCAGAGGTGCCACTAGCACGTTGAGAGACAACACAATAAGTGTCAGGGGCCCAAGACTGTTCAAGCCTTTGACAAGTGTGACCATGGTGTAATAGCACACAAAATGCATGATAAAGGAATAACAGGAAAAGTTGGTAGATGGATCTATAATTTCCTAACAAGTAGAACACAAAGAGTAGTAGTCCACAGAGTAAAGTCTGAGGCAGCTACTGTGAAAAGCTCTGTTCCACAAGGCACAGTACTTGCTCCCATCCTGTTCCTCATCCTCATATCGGACATAGACAGGGATATATGCCACAGTGCTGTGTCTTCCTTTGCAGATGATACCCGAATCTGTATGACAGTGTCCACCTTTGAAGACACTGCAAGACTCCAAGCAGACATAAAACAAATCTTTAAACGGGCTGCAGAAAACAATATGAAGTTCAATGATGAGAAATTTCAATTACTCAGATACGGAAAAAGTGAAGAAATTAAAATCTCATCGAAGTACAAAACTAATTCAAACCACACAATAGAGCGAAAAACTAATATCAAAGACCTAGGAGTGATCATGTTAGAGGATCTCACCTTCAAGGACCATAACACCGTAGCAATTGCATCTGCTAGAAAAATGACAGGATGGATAATGAGAACCTTCAAAACCAAGGATGCCAAGCCTATGTTGACACTTTACAGATCGCTTGTTCTATCTAGGCTGGAATATTGCTGCACACTAACTGCACCTTTCAAGGCGGGTGAAATTGCTGACCTTGAAAATGTGCAGAGAACCTTCACAGCACGCATAACTGCGATAAACCACCTCAATTACTGGGAACACTTGAAGTTCCTAAACCTGTACTCTCTAAAACGCAGGCGGGAGAGATACATTATTATATGCACATGGAAAATTCTCAAGGGATTAGTACCAAACTTGCACACGAAAATCACTCCCTACGAAAGCAAAAGACTCGGCAGGCGATGTAACATCCCCCCAATGAAGAGCAGGGGTGCCACTAGCACGTTGAGGGACAACACAATAAGTGTCAGGGGCCCAAGATTGTTCAACTGCCTCCCAGCATACATCAGGGGGATTACCAACAAACCCCTGGCTGTCTTCAAGCAGGCACTGGACAGGCACCTGAAGTCTTTACCTGACCAGCCAGGCTGTGGTTCGTACGTTGGACTGCATGTGGCCAGCAGTAACAGCCTGGTTAATCAGGCTCTGGTCCAACATGAGGCCTGGTCACAGACCGGGCCACAGGGACGTTGACCCCTGGAATTCTCTCCAGGTAAACTGCCTCCCAGCATACATAAGGGGGATTACCAACAAACCCCTGGCTGTCTTCAAGCAGGCACTGGACAGGCACGTAAACTCGGTACTGGACCAGCCAGGCTGTGGTTCGTATGTTGGACTGTGTGTAGCCAGCAGTAACAGCCTGGTTGATCAGGCCCTCATCCAACATGAGGCCTGGTCACAGACCGGGCTGCAGGGGCGTTGACCCCTGGAATTCTCTCCAGGTAAATTATATGTCTTTCCTTCACACGTACAGTCCTTCCTTCACACGTACAGTTCTTCCTTCACATGTACAGTCCTTCCCTTCACACGTACAGTCAGATAAGATAAAATCTCGTTCGGATTTTAAACCCCAGAGGGTTAGCTTATCAGGATAACCCTCCGGGGTGACTATTTTTTTTTTTATTAACACATCGGCCGATTCCCACCAAGGCAGGGTGGCCCGAAAAAGAAAAACTTTCATCATCATTCACTCCATCACTGTCTTGCCAGAGGGGTGCTTTACACTACAGTTATAAAACTGCAACACTAACACCCCTCCTTCAGAGTGCAGACACTGTACTTCCCATCTCCAGGACTCAAGTCCGGCCTGCCGGTTTCCCCGAATCCCTTCATAAATGTTACTTTGCTCACACTCCAACAGCACGTCAAGTATTAAAAACCATTTGTCTCCATTTACTCCTATCAAATACGCTCACACATGCTTGCTGGAAGTCCAAGCCCTCGCACACAAAACTTCCTTTACCCCTCCCTCCAACCTTTCCTAGGCCGACCCCTACCCCGCCTTCCCTCCACTACAGATTTATACACTCGTTATTCTGTCTCGTTCCATTCTCTCTACATGTCGAACCACCTCAACAACCCTCCTCAGCTCTGGATAATAGTTTTGGTAATCCGCACCTCCTCCTAATTTCAAAACTCTGAATTCTCTGCATTATATTCACACACACATTGACCTCAGACATGACATCTCCACTGCCTCCAGCCTTCTCCTCGTTGCAACATTCATCACCCATGCTTCACACCCATATAAGAGTGTTGGATAACTATACTCTCATACATTCCCTTCTTTACTTCCATGGACAAAGTTCTTTGTCTCCACAGACTCGAAGTGCTCCACTCACCCTTTTTCCCTCATCAATTCTATGATTCACCTCATCCTTCATAGACCCATCTGCTGACATGTCCACTCCCAAATATCTGAATACATTCACCTCCTCCATACTCTCTCCCTCCAATCTGATATCCATCTTTCATCACCTAATCTTTTTGTTATCCTCATCACCTTACTCTTTCCTATATTCACTTTCAATTTTCTTCTTTTACACACCCTACCAAATTCATCCACCAACCTCTGCAACTTCTCTTCAGAATCTCCCAAAAGCACAGTGTCATCAGCAAAAGCAACTGTGACAACTCCCACTTTTGATTCACAACTGGACATCGCTTTGTGACAACCATTGCAATGTGAGCAGCACTCACTGAAATAGTTGTAGATGGCAGGCTTAGGCACTCTGCACAGTACTCGACATCTGGACACAGACTGATATCAAACAAATCAAATTATGGATCACGGCATATATCTTCTGAACATATGTGTAATTCCTGCACTTATTATAATCCTAATGATAGACAACTTAATAACCTATGTGACTGTCAAGATTCTTACTTTGAAATAAGATACACTGCTTCAGATAACTTAAATGTACATACCAACCAAAGTCCATCTGTAACCTTTCTATGCAGCCGATCTTCCTCTACGCACAGGATGATTGTCACATAAAACATGTGGCAACTCTAAAACTCTCCACTTTGTATTTGATTCTTTATCTTTTAACCCCACACCTCTTGCCAAGACCCTCGCATTCACTTGTCTTACAACCCCATCTATAAATATATTGAACAACCACGGTGACATCACACATCCTTGTCTAAGGCCCACTTTTACTGAGAAATAGTCCCCTTGTAGAAACTTGTTTGGATTGGCCTCTTGTAAGTTGCACTCTGGGCAAGCACTGTTGACACCGACACTCTGAGACACTTCTCTCAGACTTACAAGTGGCTATGTTACAAATTTCTATCTAATTGCAGTAAGAAGAATCCCACGCTGCCTACACAATACTGGAAGGGAGATTACTTACTTGAACGAAAAGGGGTGGGTATATGTCCTGGTCTTCCTTATATATAACCCCTCCTAACACCATGTGCAGTGGAGAAACTTTGTCTGCAAAAGATGGGGTAATTAGTGTCCTGCCTGCACCTCAGAGTTCCCTGGTTACTAGGATGTCCCTTGAGTAATATATGCAGTAAGTAACACTAGCTTCCAGACTGAACTTAAGAGACGACGCTGGTACATACCAACACAAAGGTTTCCGTCTGCTTAAGACCCACAGATATCTTCACTAACGTTTCCCCCAGAAAACTGGCCAGATACTGAGAGAAAGAAAGCCTAGTCTTACTGTAATGGGTCTGGATGGAGGCAGATTTCCACGGTACTTCGGGATCTCC
This sequence comes from Cherax destructor, assembly GCA_009830355.1. Lineage (NCBI taxonomy): Eukaryota > Metazoa > Arthropoda > Malacostraca > Decapoda > Parastacidae > Cherax > Cherax destructor. The sequence goes on from WNWK01032215.1 coordinate 16,079, forward strand.
TCCAAGGCCCCAGGACAGATGTTGGGTCACGTGGGGGGTGCTGCCTAATCTCAGCACGTCTTGTTCGTGTGGAGTCTGGTCTGGTAAGGACGTAGGTCACAATTTCTGACTACCACACTGCCTAGATTCAAGTGTGGGCTGCCAGTTGTCTCTAGCTAACATAACCTAATGCTTGCCTATTCAGGCCTATAACTACCTATATTAGGGTGCTAGAGCTACAGTATTAATACCTAACGTTGCCTTAATAATCTTACTATTAGTTTCTATCTGTACAACTTGCCTAGGTGTTCCTAGGTGGATAAATCTATCAATTAAAATATACACAATAGTCACCGTCATCAGCTGGAGTGTGCGTATGTTTTGTTGGGTGTGTGGGTTTATAAACTCCGAGGGCCGATCCACGGGGTGTAAGGCTCCTGACGGCTCCCTTACCCTGTGGAACTTTTAGTGACTAAAAACGTTTCCACACCCCCTCCCTCCTACACACTCTAACTTGAGCCTCACTATCCTCATAAAAACTCTTCACTGCTTTCAGTAACCTACCTCCTATTCCATACACCTGCAACATCTGCCACATTGCCCCCCTATCCACCCTATCATACGCCTTTTCCAAATCCATAAATGCCACAAAAACCTCTTTACCCTTATCCAAATACTGTTCACCTATATGTTTCGCTGTAAACACTTGCTCTACACACCCTCTACTTTTCCTAAAGCCCTCTTGTTCATCTGCTATCCTGCTTTCTGTCTTACTCTTAATTCTTTCAATAATAACTCTAGGTGGCCTGGTGGTCTGGTGGCTTGAGCTCTCGCTTCACACACGGAGGGCCCGGGTTCGATTCCCGGCGGGTGGAAATATTTCCTTACACCTGTTGTCATGTTCACCTAGCAGCAAATAGGTACCTGGGTTGTTAGTCGACTGGTGTGGGTCGCATCCTGGGGGACAAGATTAAGGACCCCAATGGAAATAAGACAGACAGTCCTCGATGACGCACTGACTTTCTTGGGTTATCCTGGGTGGCTAACCTTCTGGGGTTAAAAATTCGAAGAAATCTTATCTTATCTTATCATACACTTTACCAGGTACACTCAACAGACTTATTCCCCTATAATTTTTGCACTCTCTTTTGTCCCCTTTGCCTTTATACAAAGGAACAATACACGCTCTCTGCCAATCCCTAGGTACCTTACCCTCTTCCATACATTTATTAAATAATAGCACTAACCACTCCAAAACTATATCCCCATCTGCTTTTAACATTTCTATCTTTATCCCATCAATCCCAGCTGCCTTACCCCTTTCATTCTACCCACTGCCTCATGAACTTCCCCCACACTCACAACTCGCTCTTCCACACTCCTACAAGATGTTATTCCTCCTTGCCCTATACACGAAATCACAGCTTCCCTATCTTCATCAACATTTAACAACTCCTCAAAATATTCCCTCCATCTTCCCGATACCTCTAACTCTCCATTTAATAACTCTCCTCTCCTATTTTTAACTGTCAAATCCATTTGTTCCCTAGGCTTCCTCAACTTATTAATCTCACTCCAAAACTTTTTCTTATTTTCAACAAAATTTGTTGATAACATCTCACCCACTCTCTCATTTGTTCTCTTTTTACATTGCTTCACCACTCTCTTAACCTCTCTTTTTCTCTCCATATACTCTTCCCTCCTTGCATCACTTCTACTTTGTAAAAACCTCTCATATGCTAACTTTTTCTCCCTTACTACTCTCTTTACATCATTCCACCAATCGCTCTTCTTCCCTCCCGCACCCACTCGCCTGTAACCACAAACTTCTGCTGAACACTCTAACACTACATTTTTAAATCTACCCCATACATCTTCGACCCCATTGCCTACACTCTCACTAGCCCATCGGGGTGACTAACCCTGTCTTATTTCCATTGAGGTCCTCAATCTTGTCCCCCAAGATGCGACCCACACCAGTCGACTAACACCCAGGTACATATTTACTGCTAGGTGAACAGGACAACAGGTGTAAGGAAACGCGTCGAAATGTTTCCATCCCGCCAGGAATCTTCCTTCACACGTCTTCCTTCACTTCCAGTGACCACACTTGACATAAACTCAGAGAGATGTTTTTGGGTCTGCCCAAACGAGATACACCTGTATGAGGAAATTGCATCTATATTAAAAGACAAGAACACCAATAAAAAAAAATTCTTAAAAGACATGTCAACATGGTATGACAGCTGGGAAAATAAGATGGGTGGTTTGGAAGGGGCTGTCTTGAACGACAGCGCTCCTGAGGGTGCTAGTGTTGTCCTAGAGAATAGTTCTCCTGAGGGTGCTAGTGTTGTACTGGAGGACAATGCTCCTGAGGGAGCTAGTGTTGTCCTAGAAAACAGTGCTCCTGAGGGTGCTAGTGTTGTCCTGGAGGACAGTGCTCCTGAGGGTGCTAGTGTTGTCCTAGAGAACAGTGCTCCTGAGGGTGCTAGTGTTGTCCTGAAGGACAGTGCTCCTGAAAGTGCTAGTGTTGGAGATGGAACAAAAGGGGATGTTAGCACTAGTGCTGAAGATAGAAATGAGAGAGGAAAACACGCACCAATAGGGAATACATTAGGGAACACAGTCACAAAAAAACAAAGCAAACACAAACCAGGCCTATGCAAATATTATGCATTTGGTATCTGCAAGCATGGAATTTCTGAGAAAACAGATGGGACATGCAACTTTGACCACCCCAGAAAATGCCGTGCCTATATGACAACAGGAAAATGCAACCTCCCTTTCTGTAAGCTTTTCCACCCTGAAATGTGTCACTCATCAGTTCAGGAAAGACAGTGTTATAACCTATATTGCAAGGCACACCACCTAAAGGGTACAAGACGACACAGAACATCCAGACCATGGGAAAACCTGGGTAGCCAAAGCCACTCCAGAGAGAGAGGTTTTTTAGCGCAAGGAAGGAAAAAAAGCTGGCAGGAAATGACAGAAATCGTACACCAACTGCAATCATTTCTGGAGTGGAACCACAGTCAATGGCCTTCACTCCAAAACAACAGATATTAGTGCCAGGAAAAAAAAAACCATACCACCAATCCGACGACATTCATCTTTGCAAATATCCAAGGTCTAAAGCCAGCGACGAACAACAAAATACCTTACATCCGTGGACTGCTTACAGAGTCAAATGCAATGTTTGCGGCTTTCACAGAGACCCACATAAAGGATCACTTGGACAATGAAATATGGATCCCGGGCTACAACCTATACAGATGTGACAGAGTGAACAGGCAAAAGGGGGAAGTTCGCCTGTATATCACAGAGTCACTTATATGCTCAGAACTACTAAATGCCTCAAATGATGTAGTTGAAGTTTTAGCAGTAAAGATCGAGAATCAAAACCTGGTCATCGTGGTTGTATACAAGCCTCCGGATGCAACGTCCCAACAATTCCAGGAACAGCTTCTGAAAATTGACCACTGTCTGGAAAACCTTCCAGCTCCTGCCCCAACATCTTGCTCCTGGGGGACTTCAACCTAAGGCACCTAAAATGGAGGAATATTGCAAATAATGTGGTAGCAGAGATAACACCAGGAGGCAGCTTAGATGAAAACTCGCACACACACGAGCTTTTAAATCTCTGCACCAAATTCACCTTAAACCAGCAAATAATAGAGCCTACAAGATTGGAGAATACGCTGGACCTCATCTTCACTAACAATGATGATCTGATACGAAATGTCATCATATCAAAAACAATATACTCAGATCACAATATAATAGAGGTCCAGACATGTATGAGGGGGGCCCCAGATCGACAAAATGTGATCAGCCGCGAAATAGCCTTCACCAAATTTGACTTCAATAACAAAAACATAAGGTGGGACCAAGTAAACCAAGTCCTAAATGATATAAACTGGGAAGATAGCCTAAGCATCTCAGATCCTAACCTATGTCTAGAACAAATTAACTCTGTGGCACTTGAGGTTTGCTCAAGACAAATTCCCTTAAGGAAAAGGAGGAGAAGATGTAAACTAGAAAGAGAAAGGCGCACCCTATACAGGTGAAGGAAAAGAATAACAGAGCGGCTATAAGAGGCCAATATATCTGAAATACGTAGGGAGACACTGGTCAGAGAAATAGCAAACATCGAACTAAAACTAAAGGAATCTTACAGAAATCAAGAAATGCGGGAAGAACTAAAAGCCATAAATTAAATTGAAGAAACCAAATATTTCTTTTCTTATGCCAAAACAAAGTCGAGAACAACACCCAGTATTGGGCCCCTACTAAAACAAGATGGGTCTTACACAGATGACAGCAAGGAAATGAGTGAGTTACAAAAAGTCCCAGTATACTCAGTTTTTAGTGAGCCGCAAACCAGACTAAAGTTGAAGACCTAAATGATTTTTTATGAAGTGCCACAGAACCTGGTAGACCAACCTATCTGACATTACCCTGTCGCCACATGACTTTGAAAAGGCGAAAAAATGACATCCCATGCCTCCGCTCCGGGCCCCCGACTCATGGAACTCAGTGTTCATCAGAACTGCAAAGCCCCTATCACGTGCTTTTAACACCCTTTGGAGAGGAGCATGGACACTGGGGTCGTCCGCAGTTACAAAAAACAACAGACATAGCCCACCCCACAAAGGCGGCAGTAAAGCAATGGCAGAACTACAGACCAAATAGCGCAAAAACGTCCCATATCATAAATTTTGAAAAGGGTTCTAAGAAGAAGATCGCCACTCATCAGTAACCTAATTACAACCAGGGCAGCATGGGTTTAGAGCAGGTCGCTCCTGTCTGTCCCAACTACTGGACCACTATGAAAAGGTCCTGGATGCTCTAGAGGACAAACAGAATGCAGATGTTATATACACAGACTTTGCAAGAAGCCTTTACAAGTGTGACCATGGTGTGATAGACACAAAATGCGTGATAAAGGAATAACAGGAAAAGTTGGTAGATGGATCTATAATTTCTAACAAGTAGAACAAAAAGAGTAGAAATCAACAGAGAAAAGTCTGAGGCAGCTAATGTGAAAAGCTCTTTCCCAAGGCACAGTACTCGCTCCCATCCTGTTCCTCATCCTCATATCGGACATAGACAGGGATATAAGCCACAGTGCCGTGTCTTCCTTTGCAGATGACACCGAATCTGTATGAAGTGTCCACCGTTGAAGACACTGCAAGACCCCAAGCAGACATAACCAAATTTTTAAAAATGGGCTGCAGAAAACAATATGAAGTTCAATGATGAAATTTCAATTATCAGATACGGAAAACGTGAGGAAATTAAATCTCATCGGAGTAAAAACTAATTCCAACCACACAATAGAGCGAAAAACTAATGTCAAAGACCTGGGAGTGATCATGTCAGAGGATTTTCACTTCAAGGACCATAACACCTAGCAATGCATCTGCTAGAAAAATGACAGGATGGATATGAGAACCTTCAAAACCAGGGTTCAAAGCCCATGTTGACATTTTACAAATCGCTTGTTCTATCTAGGCTGGAATATTGCTGCCACTCTGCACCTTTCAAGGCAGGTGAAATTGCTGACGAAATGTGCAGAAGAACCTTCACGGCACGCATAACTGCGATAAACCACCTCAATACTGGGAACGCCAGTTTCTAACCTTCTCCTAAAACCAGGGGGAAGAATACATTGTTATATACGTGGAAAATTCTCGGGGATTAGTACCAAACTTACAAGAAAAACATCCTACAAAGCAAAAGACTCGGCGGCGATGAACATCCCCCCAAAGAAACGGGTGCCACTAGCACGTTGAGGACAACACAATAAGTGTCAGGGCCCAAGATTGTTCAACTGCCTCCCAGCATACATAAGGGGATTACCAACAAACCCTGGGTGTCTTCAAGCAGGCACTGGAAGGCACAAAAATCGGGACCTGACCAGCCGGCTGTGGTTCGTACGTTGGACTGCGTGCGGCCAGCAGTAACAGCCTGGTTGATCAGGCTCTGTCAACATGAGGCCTGGTCACA
>WNWK01032216.1:2500-22065 GCA_009830355.1 Cherax destructor
GCTCCTTTTTTTATGTTCTTATAATGACTGACATGTGTTTTTCAAATGTTCCTAAATTATACAATGTTGGAGTGCACGATGTAGATGTAGGCAGTGTTAAACCAATCAACACATCTCGTGCATAATGTAGATGTAGGCAGTGTTAAACCAATCATCACATCTCGTGCATAATGTAAATGTAGGCAGTGTTAAACCAATCAACATATCTCGTGCATAATGTAGATGTAGGCAGTGTTAAACCAATCAACACATCTCTTGCATAATGTAGATGTAGGCAGTGTTAAACCAATCAACACATCTCGTGCGTAATGTAGATATAGGCAGTGTTAAACCAATCAACACATCTCGTGCATAATGTAGATGTAGGCAGTGTTAAACCAATCAACACATCTCGTGCATAATGTAGATGTAGGCAGTGTTAAACCAATCAACACATCTCGTGCATAATGCAGATGTAGGCATTGTTAAACCAATCCACACATCTCGTGCATAATGTAAATGTAGGCAGTGTTAAACCAATCAACACATCTCGTGCATAATGTAGATGTAGGCAGTGTTAAACCAATCAACACATCTCGTGCGTAATGTAGATGTAGGCAGTGTTAAACCAGTCAACACATCTCGTGCGTAATGTAGATGTAGGCAGTGTTAAACCAATCAACACATCTCGTGCGTAATGTAGATGTAGGCAGTGTTAAACCAATCAACACATCCCGTGCATAATGTAGATGTAGGCAGTGTTAAACCAATCAACACATCTCGTGCATAATGTAGATGTAGGCAGTGTTAAACCAATCAACACATCTCTGCATAATGTAAATGTAGGCAGTGTTAAACCAATCAACACATCTCGTGCGTAATGTAGATGTAGGCAGTGTTAAACCAATCAACACATCTCGTGCATAATGTAGATGTAGGCAGTGTTAAACCAATCAACACATCTCGTGCGTAATGTAGATGTAGGCAGTGTTAAACCAATCAACACATCCCGTGCATAATGTAGATGTAGGCAGTGGTAAACCAATCAACACATCTCGTGCATAATGTAGATGTAGGCAGTGTTAAACCAATCAACACATCTCGTGCATAATGTAAATGTAGGCAGTGTTAAACCAATCAACACATCTCGTGCGTAATGTAGATGTAGGCAGTGTTAAACCAATCAACACATCTCGTGCATAATGTAGATGTAGGCAGTGTTAAACCAATCAACACATCTCGTGCGTAATGTAGATGTAGGCAGTGTTAAACCAATCAACACATCTCGTGCGTAATGTAGATATAGCAGTGGGGGGGGGGGGGGAAAAAAAAAAAAAAAAAAAAAAAAAAAAAACCCAAACAACACATCTCGTGCATAATGTAGATGTAGGCAGTGTTAAACCAATCAACACATCTCGTGCATATGTAATGTAGGCAGTGTTAAACCAATCAACACATCTCGTGCTAATGTAGATGTAGGCAGTGTTAAACCAATCAACACATCTCGTGCGTAATGTAGATTAGGGAGTGTTAAACCAATCAACACATCTCGTGCGTAATGTAGATGTAGGCAGTGTTAAACCAATCAACACATCTCGTGCATAATGTAGATGTAGGCAGTGTTAAACCAATCAACACATCTCGTGCATAATGTAGATGTAGGCAGTGTTAAACCAATCAACACATCTCGTGCATAATGTAGATGTAGGCAGTGTTAAACCAATCAACACATCTCGTGCATAATGTAGATATAGGCAGTGTTAAACCAATCAACACATCTCGTGCATAATGTAGATGTAGGCAGTGTTAAACCAATCAACACATCTCGTGCATAATGTAAATATAGGCAGTGTTAAACCAATCAACACATCTCGTGCATAATGTAGATGTAGGCAGTGTTAAACCAATCAACACATCTCGTGCATAATGTAGATATAGGCAGTGTTAAACCAATCAACACATCTCGTGCATAATGTAAATGTAGGCAGTGTTAAACCAATCAACACATCTCGTGCATAATGTAGATGTAGGCAGTGTTAAACCAATCAACACATCTCGTGCATAATGTAGATGTAGGCAGTGTTAAACCAATCAACACATCTCGTGCATAATGTAGATATAGGCAGTGTTAAACCAATCAACACATCTCGTGCGTAATGTAGATGTAGGCAGTGTTAAACCAATCAACACATCTCGTGCGTAATGTAGATGTAGGCAGTGTTAAACCAATCAACACATCTCGTGCATAATGTAGATGTAGGCAGTGTTAAACCAATCAACACATCTCGTGCGTAATGTAGATGTAGGCAGTGTTAAACCAATCAACACATCTCGTGCATAATGTAGATATAGGCAGTGTTAAACCAATCAACACATCTCGTGCATAATGTAGATGTAGGCAGTGTTAAACCAATCAACACATCTCGTGCATAATGTAGATGTAGGCAGTGTTAAACCAATCAACACATCTCGTGCTAATGTAAATATAGGCAGTGTTAAACCAATCAACACATCTCGTGCTAATGTAGATGTAGGCAGTGTTAAACCAATCAACACATCTCGTGCGTAATGTAGATATAGGCAGTGTTAAACCAATCAACACATCTCGTGCATAATGTAGATGTAGGCAGTGTTAAACCAATCAACACATCTCGTGCATAATGTAAATATAGGCATGTTAAACCAATCAACACATCTCGTGCATAATGTAGATGTAGGCAGTGTTAAACCAATCAACACATCTCGTGCATATTGTAATATAGGCAGTGTTAAACCAATCAACACATCTCGTGCATAATGTAGAGTAGGCAGTGTTAAACCAATCAACACATCTCGTGATAATGTAGATATAGGCTGTTAACCTCAATACATCTCGTGCTAATGTAGATGAGGATGCTAAACCAATCAACACATCTGCATAGTGTAGACTTAGATGTTAAACCAATCAAACATCTCTGCAAATCAATTGCAGATAAACCAATCATATACTTATTATGTTTTGTTAGTTAATATTAATCAATCACATCTTTTTATAATTGATATAGGCAGTTTAAACTAATCAACACATCTATTATAATGTAGATGTAGCATTAAACCAATCAATACATCTCGTCATAATGTAAATATAGGCTGTTAACCAACCAATACACATCTCGGCATAATGGTAGATGTAAGGCAGTGTTAAAACCAATCAACACATCCGTGTAATTACATATAGGCAGTGTTAAACCAATCAACACATCTCTGCATAATGTAGATGTTAGGCGGGTAAACCAATCAACACACGTGCATACAGTAGATTAGCCAGTTGTTACCTCACACATCTCGTGCGTATGATATAGGCATTAAACCAATCAACACTTCTCTGCATTTGTCATGTACAGTATTAAACCTTTCTCAACACATTCGTGCGTAATGTAGATGTAGGCAGTGTTAACCTAATCACTCTCTCTCTCTCTTCTCATCTGCTCAGTCTTAAACCAATCTAACACATCTCTGCATACTCTAGATGTGTGCAGTTTAAACCATTTACACTCTCGTGCTTTAGACAAGTGTCAGAAACACTGAAGTTGGTGATACATTACATTAACTTCCTCCTGGAGAATGAGTCAACCTCTGCAAGAGTTGGCGACGCTCACCTTCACAAGAACTGGTACTTGTGTTTACTGATCTTAGTATCGTAAAACTTAATACACAATACTAAATCTTTCTCTCAATCCTTGCCAAAACAAATTATTATTATTATTATTATTATTATTATTATTATTATTATTATTATTATTATTATTATTATTATTATTACTGCTACTACTACTACTACTACTTCTACTACTACTGATGCTACTACTGGTACTACTGTTACTACCACTGGTAGTGTTACTACTACTACCCACCAGTAACTATCTAGTACTATGGTCTGGTTCATCAAGAGGAGCAGGTGAGTTACTGAAGACTCTGGGTCTACGGACCACAAGCACCAATAATCTGACTTACCAAACGGTCTGAAGGAGTCTCTGGTCTGAGACCAGGAAGCAAGTACAGGAATACTCTGGATATCAACCAGAAGTGACCCACAGGTAGACCCTTGCCCAGTGTTGTCTCCCTCTCTACCTCTTACTTCGAGGCTGGGTCACCATTTGGAGAAGACCCGGGCCGGACATACCGGCGAACCTACAACAACAACAACTCTTACTTCCTTCCTTCCTCCCTCCCTTCCTCTTTCCCTCCCTCTCTCCCTCCTTTACTCCCTCCCTCCTCTCTTCCTCCATCCTTGTCTCCTTAACAGATAAACTCTTATCCGGCAGCTGGTTACCACTCTATCTTGCCCCACCTGCTGAGTGCTCTCTCTCTCTCTCTCTCTCTCTCTCTCTCTCTCTCTCTCTCTCTCTCTCTCTCTCTCTCTCTCTCTCTCTCTCTCTCTCTCTCTCTCTCACTCACTCTCAGTTCGTGTGAATTTAACACGCATTTTGGACTTCGTGCTTTCAGCAGTAACAGCCTGATTGATCCATCGGGAGACCTGGTCATGCACCGGGCCGGGGGGGGGGCGTTGACCCCCGGAACACTCTCCAGGTGTACGAGGTGCACCGTAGTGCTGACACCTTCAAAGCTGCAACACTTGCAACATTCTTGCAGTCGTAGTAACATCAATTTTCGATGCCATAGAGCTGAACTTTTCTTAACGCTGAGGTACTGACAGCCTCCAACTATTTCTATAAGACTGATAGACTAATTACCTCATCTACCTCTTCAGTTCTGCTGCCTTCAACTTATACTCTGTATTTGACTGAAGAAGTCTACCGTGTAGGCGAAACGTTTCAACAATAAAGATAAACAAGTGTTGCACGTCTTACTCGTCCACTCGTCGGTGTTGCACGTCTTACTCGTCCACTCGTCGGTGTTGCACGTCTTACTCGTCCACTCGTCGGTGTTGCACGACTTACTCGTCCACTCGTCGGTGTTGCACGTCTTACTCGTCCACTCGTCGGTGTTGCACGTCTTACTCGTCCACTCGTCGGTGTTGCAAGTCGTTTTCAACACATTGTAGTTTACATTGTACTAAGTCGTGCAGTATTCAAGACGCACTTCACTTCCCATGTTTTCTAATAATGTTATTTTTCCCCTTAATCTACCTTGTCCATAATTATTATCGCATTTGCTTTGTCTGCCTCCGTAAGGTGAAGTCCAGGAGCTTTCCTTAATTCTGGTGTAACTTAACAAATCTTTGAGGACAATTGTATTGCAGAGGTGTGAGCGAAGCTCACACCTCTGCAACACAATTCCCTGAGTCATGATGACTCAGGGAATCGTAATGACACGATGGCAAACAAAGCACGGTACGGGTGGGGATGGAACTCGCGGTGGGGTCTTCTTTCAGTGATATGTAATAATAATAATAAATTTTTATTACACTTCCAATGTGTGTGAGTGAAGTGTAGTCAGGTGTGTCATGTCAGGCCAGAAACACTTGCAAAACAACATCCTAAAGTTGCTACAGTGTTCCATATTAACTCTACACCTTAAACTTAATCCTAAATCCAGTAACTGACCGGTTAAATATCTTGTAAAAGCTTCGTGTAAAATAATACATTATCTACTTATTAAATGACGTATTCAGAGCTCGCCCAAAAGGCCTCTGTAGTACACCTCATATTAGCCACAGGCCAAATTAATTAATAGATCACAAAAGAGTCATTCACTGTCCGGAAATACCCATTATATGGGTACTATACTCGAATCCCTTACCAACAGGGGTGCTGCTGCTGCTGCTGCTGCTGCTGCTGCTTTTGCTGCTGCTGCTGCTGCTGCTGCTGCTGCTGCTGCTCCTGCTCCTGCTGCTGACATCATCGCTGACTCGTCAAGGCCCGTCAGCGGTCCTTCAGAAAGATGTGTTTAATACCGTGGGAGAGGCTTGAGCAACGTAGTGTGAGGCTGTGATGGAAGCCGTGACGGCGGTGACCAGGGAAGCACATGACGTGACACAGTAGCCACAAACAGGAAGTGACACAGTGATGATGAGAATTAGTAAGATGGAGGGAACGGAAGGAAGAGAGAGAGAGAGAGGGATGGGGGAGAAGTATAGTGAGAGTAGGCTCAATGTCCTACCTGGTCCCTCATAATACAGGTGATGCTCTACTTCTTCTCACGAGTGTCAGATGAACAAGTAACAGTGAAATGCTAGCCATGATACACATCCTTTCTGAGTCTCCCTGGAGTCTCCCTGAGTCTCCTGGAGTCTCCCTGGAGTCTCCCTGGAGTCTCCCTGGAGTCTCCCTGGAGTCTCCCTGGAGTCTCCCTGGAGTGTTCCTAGTGTCAACGCCCCCGTGGCCATGATACCCCTGGAGTCTCCCTGGAGTGTTCCTAGTGTCAACGCCCCCGTGGCCATGATACCCCTGTAGTCTTCCTGGAGAGTGTTCCTGGTCAACGCCCCCGTGGCCATGATACCCTGGAGTCTCCTGGAGTGTTCCTAGTGTCAACGCCCCCGTGGCCATGATACTCCTGGAGTCTCCCTGGAGTGTTCCTAGTGTCAACGCCCCGTGGCCATGATACCCCTGGAGTCTCCCTGGAGTGTTCCTAGTGTCAACGCCCCCGTGGCCATGATACCCCTGGAGTCTCCCTGAGAGTGTTCATAGAAACAACGCCCCGTGGCCATGATACTCCCTGAGCCCCCTGGAGAGTGTTCCTAGTGTCAACGCCCCTGTGGCCATGATACCCTGGAGTCTCCCGAGGTGTTCTAGTACAACGCCCCGTGGTGATACCCTGGGTCTCCTGAGTGTTCTAGTGCAACGCCCCGTGGCCATGATACCCTGGGTCTCCTGGGGTGTTCTAGTACAACGCCCCGTGGCCATGATACCCTGAGTCTCCTGGGTGTTCTAGTGTCAACGCCCCCGTGGCCATGATACCCCTGGAGTCTCCTGGGGTTCCTAGTACAACGCCCCGTGCCATGATACCCTGGGTCTCCTGGGGTGTTCTAGACAACGCCCCGGGCCATGATACCCTGGAGTCTCCTGGAGTGTTCTAGTACAACGCCCCCTGGCCATGATACCCCTGGGTCTCCTGGAGTGTTCTAGTCAACGCCCCCGTGGCCATGATACCCCTGGAGTCTCCTGGAGTGTTCTATCAACGCCCCGTGGCCATGATACCCTGAGTCTCCTGGAGTGTTCCTAGTCAACGCCCCCGTGGCCATGATACCCTGGAGTCTCCTGGAGTGTTCCTATGTCAACGCCCCGTGGCCATGATACCCTGTAGTCTCCTGGAGAGTGTTCCTAGGTCAACGCCCCCGTGGCCATGATACCCTGGAGTCTCCCTGGAGTGTTCAGTCAACGCCCCCGTGGCCATGATACCCTGGGTCTCCTGAGAGTGTTCTAGTAACAACGCCCCGTGGCCATGATACCCCTGAGTCTCCTGAGAGTGTTCCTAGGTCAACGCCCCGTGGCCAGTACCTGAGCTCGGGTTTAGTCAACGCCCCGTGGCATGATACCCTGTCTCCTGGAGTGTTCTAGTGTCAACGCCCCGTGGCCATGATACCCTGGAGTCTCCTGGAGTGTTCCTAGTACAACGCCCCGTGGCCATGATACCCTGGAGTCTCCTGGAGAGTGTTCATAGAAACAACGCCCCGTGGCCATGATACCCTGGGTCTCCTGAGAGTGTTCATAGTAACAACGCCCCGTGGCCATGATACCCTGGGTCTCCCTGAGTGTTCCTAGTCAACGCCCCCGTGGCCATGATACCCTGGAGTCTCCTGAGTGTTCCTATGTCAACGCCCCCGTGGCCATGATACCCTGGAGTCTCCTGAGAGTGTTCTAGTGCAACGCCCCGTGGCCATGATACCCTGGAGTCTCCTGAGGTGTTCTAGTCAACGCCCCCGTGGCCATGATACCCTGGAGTCTCCTGGAGTGTTCTAGTGCAACGCCCCGTGGCCATGATACCCTGGAGTCTCCTGAGAGTGTTCATAGAACAACGCCCTGGCCATGATACCCTGGAGTCTCCCTGGAGTGTTCTAGTCAACGCCCCCGTGGCCATGATACCCTGGAGTCTCCTGGAGTGTTCCTAGTCAACGCCCCGTGCCATGATACCCTGGAGTCTCCTGAGTGTTCCTAGTGTCAACGCCCCGTGGCCATGATACCCTGGAGTCTCCTGAGTGTTCCTAGTGTCAACGCCCCGTGGCCATGATACCCTGGAGTCTCCTGGAGTGTTCCTAGTGTCAACGCCCGTGGCCATGATACCCTGGAGTCTCCTGAGTGTTCCTATGTCAACGCCCCGTGGCCATGATACCCTGAGTCTCCCTGGAGTGTTCTAGTAACAACGCCCCCGTGGCCATGATACCCTAGTCTCCTGAGAGTGTTCCTAGTCAACGCCCCCGTGGCCATGATACCCTGGAGTCTCCCTGGAGTGTTCCTAGTCAACGCCCCCGTGGCCATGATACCCTGAGTCTCCTGGAGTGTTCCTAGTGTCAACGCCCTGTGGCCATGATACCCTGGAGTCTCCTGGAGTGTTCCTAGTTCAACGCCCCGTGGCCATGATACCCTGGATCTCCTGGAGTGTTCATAGACAACGCCCCCGTGGCCATGATACCCCTGAGTCTCCTGAGAGTGTTCATAGTAACAACGCCCGTGGCCATGATACCCTGGAGTCTCCTGGAGTGTTCTAGTACAACGCCCCGTGGCATGATACCCTGGAGTCCCGGAGTGTTCTAGTACAAGCCCCCGTGGCCATGATACCCTGGAGTCTCCTGAGAGTGTCATAGAAACAACGCCCCGTGGCCATGATACCCTGGAGTCTCCTGAGAGTGTTCTAGTAACAACGCCCCCGTGGCCATGATACCCTGGAGTCTCCCTGAGTGTTCCTAGTCAACGCCCCCGTATGATACCCTGGAGTCTCCTGAGAGTGTTCATAGAAACAACGCCCCGTGGCCATGATACCCTGGAGTCTCCCCCCCCCCCCCCCCCCCCCCCCCCCCCCCCCCCCCCCCCCCCCCCCCCCCCCCTGAGTGTTCCTAGTGTCAACGCCCCCGTGGCCATGATACCCTGTAGTCTCCTGGAGAGTGTTCCTAGTAACAACGCCCCGTGGCCATGATACCCTGAGTCTCCCTGAGAGTGTTCCTAGTACCAACGCCCCGTGGCCATTATACCCCTGGAGTCTCCCTGGAGTGTTCCTAGTGTCAACGCCCCCGTGGCCATGATACCCCTGTAGTCTCCCTGGAGAGTGTTCCTAGTAACAACGCCCCCGTGGCCATGATACCCCTGGAGTCTCCCTGGAGTGTTCCTAGTGTCAACGCCCCCGTGGCCATGATACCCCTGTAGTCTCCCTGGAGAGTGTTCCTAGTAACAACGCCCCGTGGCCATGATACCCCTGGAGTCTCCCTGGAGAGTGTTCATAGTAACAACGCCCCGTGGCCATGATACCCCTGGAGTCTCCCTGGAGAGTGTTCATAGTAACAACGCCCCCGTGGCCATGATACCCCTGGAGTCTCCCTGGAGAGTGTTCATAGTAACAACGCCCCCGTGGCCATGATACCCCTGGAGTCTCCCTGGAGAGTGTTCCTAGTAACAACGCCCCCGTGGCCATGATACCCCTGGAGTCTCCCTGGAGAGTGTTCATAGTGTCAACGCCCCCGTGGCCATGATACCCCTGGAGTCTCCCTGGAGAGTGTTCCTAGTGTCAACGCCCCCGTGGCCATGATACCCCTGGAGTCTCCCTGGAGAGTGTTCATAGTGTCAACGCCCCTGTGGCCATGATACCCCTGGAGTCTCCCTGGAGAGTGTTCATAGTGTCAACGCCCCCGTGGTTCGCTCCAACACCTAGAACTACAAATGGTTTTTAAACAACTTAACTAAAAGACTGATCAACCTTGAACATGGCACTGGAAGAGCCGCGGTAACCCACTGAACCACACAATCCTACAAGAACCAAGCACCCAGCCAAGCTAGGTGTGTTACTCTTGGTCCGAGGACATAGGGTAGTGTGGGTGCCTTTAAGCTAATTTCATTCTTATACCCGTTTGCAGGGTTAAAACTACATGGGTTCGAATCCTCGGCTAGTCGCAGTGTTGTTATTGATTCAATACCACTCGTTCGTGGTCACAATAATATATATACTGCTTGTGGAGGCTAGTACACAAAACGGGGATAAGAATGAAATTATTAGCTTAAAGGCACCCACACCACCGTATGTCCTCGGACCAAGAGTAACACACCTAGCTTGGCTGGGTGCTTGGTTTTTGTAGGATTGTGTGGTTCAGTGGGTTAAGGCGTCATGTGATTTTCGCTCACCACGAGGAAGGGACAAACCTACATGGGTTCGAATCCTCATGTAGTCGCAGTGTTGTTTTTGATTCAATACCACTCGTTCGTGGTCACAATAATATATATATATATATATATATATATATATATATATATTTTTTTTTTTTTTTTTATTAACACATCGGCCGATTCCCACCAAGGCAGGGTGGCCCGAAAAGAAAAACTTTCATCATCATTCACTCCATCACTGTCTTGCCAGAAGGGTGCTTTACACTACAGTTATAAAACTGCAACATTTACACCCCTCCTTCAGAGTGCCGGCACTGTACTTCCCATCTCCAGAACTCAAGTCCGGCCTGCCGGTTTCCTGAATCCTTTCATAAATGTTACTTTGCTCACACTCCAACAGCACGTCAAGTATTAAAACCATATGCCTCCATTCACTCCTATCAAATACGCTCACACATGCTTGCTGGAAATCCAAGCCCTCGCACACAAAACTTCCTTTACCCCCTCCCTCCAACCTTTCCTAGGCCGACCCCTACCCCGCCTTCCCTCCACTACAGATTTATACACTCTCGAAGTCACTCTGTCTCGTTCCATTCTCTCTACATGTCCAAACCACCTCAACAACCCCTCCTCAGCTCTCTGGACAATCGTTTTGGTAATCCCGCACCTCCTCCTAATTTCCAAACTCCGAATTCTCTGCATTATATTCACACCACACATTGACCTCAGACATGACATCTCCACTGCCTCCAGCCTTCTCCTCGTTGCAACATTCATCACCCATGCTTCACACCCATATAAGAGCGTTGGTATAACTATACTCTCATACATTCCCTTTTACTTCCATGGACAAGGTTCTTTGTCTCCACAGACTCGAAGTGCTCCACTCACCCTTTTCCCTCATCAATTCTATGATTCACCTCATCCTTCATAGACCCATCCGCCGACATGTCCACTCCCAAATATCTGAATACATTCACCTCCTCCATACTCTCTCCTCCAATCTGATATCCAATCTTTCGTCACCTATTCTTTTTGTTATCCTCATCACCTTACTCTTTCCTATATTCACTTTCAATTTTCTTCTTTACACACCCTACCAAATTCATCCACCAACCTCTGCAGCTTTCTTCAGAATCTCCCAAAGCACAGTGTCATCAGCAAAAGCAACTGTGACAACTCCCACTTTGTATTTGCTTCTTTATCTTTTAGCCCAACACCTCTTGCCAAGACCCTCGCATTCACTTCTCTTACAACCCCATCTATAAATATATTGAACAACCACGGTGACATCACACATCCTTGTCTAAGGCCCACTTTTACTGGGAAATAGTCCCTTCCCTCCTACACACTCTAACCTGAGCCTCACTATCCTCATAAAAACTCTTCACTGCTTTCAGTAACCTTCCTCCTATTCCATACACCTGCAACATCTGCCACATTGCCCCCTATCTACCCTATCATACGCCTTTTCCAAATCCATAAATGCCACAAAAACATCTTTACCCTTATCCAAATACTGTTCACCTATATGTTTCACTGTAAACACTTGGTCTACACACCCCTACCTTTCCTAAAGCCCCTTGTTCATCTGCTATCCTGCTTTCTGTTTTACTCTTAATTCTTTCAATAATAACTCTACCATACACTTTACCAGGTACACTCAACAGACTTATTCCCCTATAATTTTTGCACTCTCTTTTGTCCCCTTTGCCTTTATACAAAGGAACAATACACGCTCTCTGCCAATCCCTAGGTACCTTACCCTCTTCCATACATTTATTAAATAATAGCACCAACCACTCCAAAATTATATCCCCACCTGCTTTTAACATTTCTATCTTTATCCCATCAATCCCAGCTGCCTTACCCCTTTCATTCTACCCACTGCCTCACGAACTTCCCCTACACCCACAACTGGCTCTTCCACACTCCTACAAGATGTTATTCCTCCTTGCCCTACACACGAAATCACAGCTTCCTGTCTTCATCAACATTTAACAAATCCTCAAAATATTCTCTCCATCTTCCCGATACCTCTAACTCTCCATTTAATAACTCTCCTCTCCTATTTTTAACTGTCAAATCCATTTGTTCTCTAGGCTTCCTCAACTTATTAATCTCATTCCAAAACTTTTTCTTATTTTCAACAAAATTTGCTGATAACATCTCACCCACTCTCTCATCTGCTCTCTTTTACATTGCTTCACCACTCTTTTAACCTCTTTTTTTCTCTCCATATACTCTTCCCTCCTTGCATCACTTCTACTTTGTAAAAACCTCTCATATGCTAACTTTTTCTCCTTACTACTCTCTTTACATCATCATTCCACCAATCGCTCCTCTTCCCTCCCGCACCCACTCGCCTGTAACCACAAACTTCTGCTGAACACTCTAACACTACATTTTTAAATCTACCCCATACATTTTCGACCCCATTGCCTACACTCTCACTAGCCCATCTATCCTCCAATAGTTGTTTATATCTTACCCTAACTGCCTCCTCTTTTAGTTTATAAACCTTCACCTCTCTTTTACTTACTGATTCTATTTTCCTTGTATCCCATCTACCTTTTACTCCCACTGTAGCTATAACTAAAAAGTGATCTGATATATCTGTAGCCCTCTATAAACATGTACATCCTGAAGTCTACTCAACAGTCTTTTATCTATCAATACATAGTCCAACAAACTACTGTCATTACGCCCTACATCATATCTTGTATACTTATTTATCCTCTTTTTCTTAAAATATGTATTACCTATAACTAAACCCCTTTCTATACAAAGTTCAATCAAAGGGCTCCCATTATCATTTACACCTGGCACCCCAAACTTACCTACTACACCCTCTCTGCATGTTTCTCCCACTTTAGCATTTAGGTCCCCTACCACAATTACTCTCTCATTTGGTTCAAAAGTTCCTATACATTCGCTTAACATCTCCCAAAATCTCTCTCTCCTCTACACTCCTCTTCTCCAGGTGCATACACGCTTATTATGACCCACTTTTCGCATCCGACCCTTATTTTAATCCACATAATCCTTGAATTTACACATTTATATTCCCTCTTTTCCTTCCATAACTGATCCTTCAACATTATTGCTACCCCTTCCTTAGCTCTAACTCTCTCAGATACTCCTGACTTAATCCCATTTATTTCTCCCCACTGAAACTCGCCTACCCCCTTCAGCTTTGTTTCGCTTAGGGCCAGGACATCCAACTTCTTTTCATTCATAACATCGGCAATCATCTCTTTCTTATCATCCGCACTACATCCACGCACATTCAGACAACCCAATTTTATAAAGTTTTTCTTCTTCTCGTTTTTAGTAGATTTGTACAGGAGAAGGGGTTACTAGCCCATTGCTCCCGGCATCTTAGTCGCCTCATACGACACGCATGGCTTACGGAGGAAAGATTCTTTTCCACTTCCCCATGGACAATAGAGAAAATAAAAGGAACAAGAGCTATTAAGAAAAGAAGAAAACCTAGATGTGTGTATGTATATATATGCATGTGTATGCCAGTGTAGTGTGACCTAAAGTGTAAGTAGAAGTAGCTAGATATACCTGTTATCCAGCATGTTTATGAGACAGAAAAAAGACACCATATATATATATATATATATATATATATATATATATATATATATACTATATCGTTATCCATGGAGGCAAAAAAGGTAATGTATGAAAGTATAGTGGTACCAACACTTATATGTGTGTGTAGCTTGGGTTGTAAATGCTGCACATCTTGATGTGCTGTCTAAGGGCAATGTGTGGTGTAAATATTATGCAGAGAATTCGGAGTGTGGAAATTAGGAGGAGGTGTGGAGTTACTATAAGTATTATTCATAGGGCTGAAGAGGGGTTGTTGAGGGTGTTACATATATATATATATATATATATATATATATATATATATATATATATATATATATAGTCGTGCCGATTAGGTAAAACTGGTCAATTAGCAAGAACTCATCTAAAATTAAGTCCTTTCTAAAATTTTCTCTTATACGTTTAAAGATATATTTTTTTCATTTATGTTAATGTAAAAAATTATAATTTTGTACCAAGAGAAACTTTGAAAACCTACCTAACCTTATTACAACAAGCGCAATTTAATTTAGCCTAACCCAACTAAATATATTTTAGATACGTTAACATTAATTTAATAATAAACAAACACAATGAAATTTAATTTTTTCGTTAGGGTCAGAATGATTTTTGCGAAATTATTGCATACACAAATTTTCGCTTGTCTTATATGGCAAGAAGAGCGTTGCTATTTAAGCCAAATTCGCAAGTTTTACCTAATCGGCACGACATATATATATATAATGAAATTTTAATAAAATTAAGTATAATAATAATAGCAAGAACAATCAGACGTCAAGAACAATCTTTCTCACCTGAGTGTATCCTTTAATTAATGAAGGTCTCCCTGGCATCTCACAGGTAATTAGATGCAGCTCCCGAGGGTAATTAACTCGCACTGGTAATCACTCAGGTACATACATCAGTAATCACCCTCAAAATGCCGTCCTCGTGCAGACTGCAACCGGAATTGTTGCAGCAGTTTCGTATTGCACTTCTTTTGTTATTGTTTTGGTCTTGAGGTGCCCACTTTCCCTTTTGCTCCCACCCCCCCTTTCCATTTCTTCCACCCCCACTCATACACTAGAAGAGAGTAGGACCAGGGGAGCCATGACAGAGGTATACAAAGTACTGAGGAGATTAGATAATATAGATTAGGTACAGATCACATAACAGGTGTGACATAAATCCCTGTCAGGTCCTGGGGAAGGAGCCAGAGAAGGTAGCCAAAAACGAGCCACAGGGGCGCCATGAGATACCCACAGTCAGGTCGTCCTGACCAGCCTCACAGTCAGGTCGTATTGACCAGCCTCACAGTAAGGTCGTATTGACCAGTCTCACAGTAAGGTCGTACTGACCAGCCTCACAGTAAGGTCGTATTGGCCAGCTTCACAGTAAGGTCGTGCTGACCAGCCTCACAGTAAGGTCGTATTGACCAGCCTCACAGTAAGGTCGTACTGGTCAGCCTCACAGTAAGGTCGTATTGACCAGCCTCACAGTAAGGTCGTATTGACCAGCCTCACAGTAAGGTCGTATTGACCAGCCTCACAGTAAGGTCGTACTGGTCAGCCTCACAATATATAAATTAAGATTTTAAATAAAGGCCAAAACTCTAAACAAAGGCTACGATGAAGCTCCTTATATTGACCTTGTGTATGAGGTGACCTTGTGAGGTGACCTGAGGTGACCTGACTTGTGACGTACGCTATGTGGGAAACAGGATATTCTTCTATTTTTATGAAGAATGATAGTAACCGAGAAGACGCTGTGGAAGGATCCACAGGATGACACAGCAACACATCCTGTGTTATGGAATATGACAGTGGAACACAGCTAACTTTTGTTCCCACTGTGTAACTATCATACAGCAGGAACACACTGCTGGTGTTCCCACTGTGTAACTATCATACAGCAGGGTAGCAACACCACACTGCTGGTGTTCCCACTGTGTAACTATCATACAGCAGGGTAGCAGCAGCACACTGCTGGTGTTCCCACTGTGTAACTATCATACAGCAGGGTAGCAGCAGCATACTGCTGGTGTTCCCACTGTGTAACTATCATACAGCAGGGTAGCAACACCACACTGCTGGTGTTCCCACTGTGTAACTATCATACAGCAGGCTAGCAACACCAGACTGCTGGTGTTCCCACTGTGTAACTATCATACAGCAGGGTAGCAACACCACACTGCTGGTGTTCCCACTGTGTAACTATCATACAGCAGGCTAGCAACACCAGACTGCTGGTGTTCCCACTGTGTAACTATCATACAGCAGGGTAGCAGCAGCACACTGCTGGTGTTCCCACTGTGTAACTATCATACAGCAGGGTAGCAGCACCACACTGCTGGTGTTCCCACTGTGTAACTATCATACAACAGGGTAGCAGCAGCACACTGCTGGTGTTCCCACTGTGTAACTATCATACAACAGGGTAGCAGCAGCACACTGCTGGTGTTCCCACTGTGTAACTATCATACAACAGGGTAGCAGCACCACACTGCTGGTGTTCCCACTGTGTAACTATCATACAGCAGGGTAGCAGCACCACACTGCTGGTGTTCCCACTGTGTAACTATCATACAGCAGGGTAGCAGCACCACACTGCTGGTGTTCCCACTGTGTAACTATCATACAGCAGGGTAGCAGCACCACACTGCTGGTGTTCCCACTGTGTAACTATCATACAGCAGGGTAGCAGCACCACACTGCTGGTGTTCCCACTGTGTAACTATCATACAGCAGGGTAGCAGCACCACACTGCTGGTGTTCCACTTGTAACTATCATACAGCAGGGTAGCAGCACCACACTGCTGGTGTTCCCACTGTGTAACTATCATACAGCAGGGTAGCAGCACCACACTGCTGGTGTTCCCACTGTGTAACTATCATACAGCAGGCTAGCAACACCAGACTGCTGGTGTTCCCACTGTGTAACTATCATACAGCAGGGTAGCAACACCACACTGCTGGTGTTCCCACTGTGTAACTATCATACAGCAGGCTAGCAACACCAGACTGCTGGTGTTCCCACTGTGTAACTATCATACAGCAGGGTAGCAGCAGCACACTGCTGGTGTTCCCACTGTGTAACTATCATACAGCAGGGTAGCAGCACCACACTGCTGGTGTTCCCACTGTGTAACTATCATACAACAGGGTAGCAGCAGCACACTGCTGGTGTTCCCACTGTGTAACTATCATACAACAGGGTAGCAGCAGCACACTGCTGGTGTTCCCACTGTGTAACTATCATACAGCAGGGTAGCAGCACCACACTGCTGGTGTTCCCACTGTGTAACTATCATACAGCAGGGTAGCAGCACCACACTGCTGGTGTTCCCACTGTGTAACTATCATACAGCAGGGTAGCAGCACCACACTGCTGGTGTTCCCACTGTGTAACTATCATACAGCAGGGTAGCAGCACCACACTGCTGGTGTTCCCACTGTTAACTATCATACAGCAGGGTAGCAGCACCACACTGCTGGTGTTCCCACTGTGTAACTATCATACAGCAGGGTAGCAGCACCACACTGCTGGTGTTCCCACTGTGTAACTATCATACAGCAGGGTAGCAGCACCACACTGCTGGTGTTCCCACTGTGTAACTATCATACAGCAGGCTAGCAGCACCACACTGTTACCTTCTTGCTAACTGATCTTCTCTTGGTCCACCAGAAGGCCAGTCTGGGTTTCGACCGAGGGGGCGTTGACCCCCTGAAGCATTCTTCAAATATCCTTCCTTCCCTTTCTTGCCCGTTCCCTCTCTGCCTCCTCTCATCCTTCTCTCTATTCCATTCCTTCCCCTCCTCCACCAGTCTAATCGGTTTAAGGTCAGCATGAGAGCAGGTCATGACCTTCATGCAGCTGGTGGGAAGGACCTGATTATCAGGCTCATTGTGTCACAAAATAACATTAATGGGGCAGGAAAAGTGCCTTGTTGAGTGCCGCCGCCAGTTGTTGGATGTGGATGAACAAATTGCTCAACTACTGAGCAACTCTAATGGCCTTGTTGAGCTGGAGGCTACACTAATTAGTGGTAATGACATACTTGATTCTCTGGTGAGTGGGGCACAGGAAAAGAGGGCCCAGGAAAGTGGGAGATGATGAGAGGAAGAGGCAGAGGGAGAGGAGGGAAGTGAGGGAGGGAGAGAGGTGAATAAAAGGAAGTAGGAGGGAGTGGATGTGGGATTTGACATTAGGGAAGAAATGAGATCAACATGAAAGAGGAGAAAGGGAAGGTAAAAGAAGAGTGAGACTTCGGCAACATGATAAAGGGAATGGAAAAATAGGGAGAAAGAACGTGAGACAAAGAATGTTTATTTGTGAAGGTGGTCACGTTCATGTATGCCCAGTTGGGTTCATATTTCGTGGCACTATGGTGTTGACACCTAGTGGCACAGGCCTACCAAGCTCAACCCGCACGGCTTACCCTGTCTCACTCTGGCAGCCGACTTCACTCAATCAACAAGGGATACTCTGTCACTCTCTCCCGGGCATGACCCTCCGGGCCACAGCAACCCATAACACACTGCCTGTGTACAAGACCCCAAATAAAGTAACGTTGCCTCCGAAGAGCCTTATCATTGATCCCCCGCTTGCACATGCACAGGTCCCAAATTAATTGTAAAATTCAGCATTCAGCCTCACGTTCAGCACCCAGCCTCACGTTCAACACCCAGCCTCACGTTCAACACCCAGACTCACGTTCAACACCCAGCTTCACGTTCCGCACCCAGACTCACGTTCAGCACTCAGCCTCACGTTCAGCACCCAACTTCACGTTTGGCAACCAGCCTAACGTTCAACACCCAGACTCACGTTCAACACCCAGCCTCACGTTCAGCACCCAGACTCAGTTTATTACAAAAACATGTTTTATTACAAATATTAAAATTATAAAAACTAGCCGTGATACGTCTGGCAGCGAGGTGACTAAGGAAAACTGGAACGTTGACTTTCTGATAGCTGAAATGTCTTTCACGAATCCAAAAACAGTTGAAAACGCAGGTTTCTGAACGTTCTCTATAAATGAACTACCCACGTTCACATGATACGTGACCACGCCTTGACAACAAGTGCAAAAACCTGTTTAATTAAACAAAAGATGAATAAATAAGATGTTAAGAATATTTAAACAACGAAGAACCAGGAACAATCGATTAAAGTTGGACCAATTTAGATTTAAGAAGAATATAGAAGAGCAGTAGTATGGAGAGGGACTTGTAGATGAGTGAGACAATGTAACAACATGAGTGAGACAATGTGACAACATGAGTGAGACAATGTAACAACATGAGTGAGACAATGTGACAACATGAGTGAGACAATGTGACAAGATGTGTGAGACAATGTAACAAGAAGAGTGAGACAGTGTGACAAGATGAGTGAGACAGTGTGACAAGATGTGTGAGACAATGTGACAAGATGAGTGAGACAGTGTGACAAGATGAGTGAGACAGTGTGACAAGATGAGTGAGACAATGTAACAAGATGAGTGAGACAGTGTGACAAGATGTGTGAGACAATGTAACAAGAAGAGTGAGACAATGTGACAAGATGAGTGAGACAGTGTGACAAGATGAGTGAGACAATGTAACAAGAAGAGTGAGACAATGTGACAAGATGTGTGAGACAATGTAACAAGATGAGTGAGACAATGTGACAAGATGAGTGAGACAATGTGACAAGATGAGTGAGACAATGTAACAAGAAGAGTGAGACAAT
>WNWK01032217.1:0-22065 GCA_009830355.1 Cherax destructor
ATAGGCGAAAAACTAATGTCAAAGACCTGGGAGGATCATGTCAGTGGATCTCACCTTCAAGGACCATAACAATGTAGCAATTGCATCTGCTCGAAAAATGACAGGATGGATAATGAGAACCTTCAAAACCTGGGATGCCAAGCCCATGTTGACACTTTACAGATCGCTTGTTCTATCTAGGTTGGAATATTGCTGCACTAACTCACCTTTCAAGGCGGGTGAAATTGCTGATCTTGAAAATGTGCAGAGAACCTTCACCGCACGCATAAGGCGATAAACCACCTCAACTACTGGAACGCTTGAAGTTCCTAAACCTGTACTCTCTAGAACGCATGCGGAGAGATACATTATTATATACACATGGAAAATTCTCGAGGGCTTAGTACCAAACTTGCACACAAAAATCACTCCCTACGAAAGCAAAAGACTCGGCAGGCGATGTAACATCCTCCCAATGAAAAGCAGGGGTGCCACTAGCACGTTGAGGGACAACACAATAGTGTGAGGGGCCCAAGATTGTTCAACTGCCTCCCAGCATACATCAGGGGATTACCAACAAGCCCCTGGCTGTCTTCAAGCAGGCACTGGACAGGCACCTCAGAGTCGGTACCTGATCAGCCGGGCTGTGGTTCTGTACGTTGGACTGCGTGCAGGCAGCAACAGCCTGGTTGATCAGGCTCCTGGTCCAACAGGAGGCCTGGTCACAGACCGGGCCGCGGGGGCGTTGACCCTGGAATTCTCTCAGGTAGACTCCAGGTATAGTAGTAATAGTGTTAGTAGTAGTAATGGTGTTAGTAGTAGTAATAGTGTTAGTAGTAGTAATGGTGTTAGTAGTAGTAATGATGTTAGTAGTAGTAATGGTGTTAGTAGTAGTAATAGTGTTAGTAGTAGTAATGGTGTTAGTAGAAGTAATGGTATTAGTAGTAGTAATGGTGTTAGTAGTAATAATGGTGTTAGTAGAAGTAATGGTGTTAGTAGAAGTAATCGTATTAGTAGTAGTAATGGTGTTAGTAGTAGTAATAGTGTTAGTAGTAGTAATGGTGTTAGTAGTAGTAATGGTATTAGTAGTAGTAATGGTGTTAGTAGAAATAATGGTATTAGTAGTAGTAATAGTGTTAGTAGTAGTAATGGTGTTAGTAGAAGTAATGGTTGTAGTAGTAGTAATGGTGTTAGTAGTAGTAATGGTGTTAGTAGTAGTAATGGTGTTAGTAGTAGTAATGGTGTTAGTAGAAGTAATGGTATTAGTAGTAGTAATGGTGCTAGTATTAGTAATGGTGTTAGTAGTAGTAATGGTGTTAGTAGTAGTAATGGCGTTAGTAGTAGTGATGGTGTTAGTAGTAACGGTGTTAGTAGTAATGGTGTTAGTAGTCGTAATTGTGCTATTAGTAGTTATGGTGTTAGTAGTAGTATTGGTGTTAGTAGTCGTAATGGTGTTAGTAGTAGTTATGGTGTTAATAGTAGTATTGGTGTTAGTAGTAGTCATGGTGTTATTAGTAGTAATGGTGTTAGTAGTAGTCATGGTGTTAGTAGAAGTAATGGTGTTAGTAGTAGTCATGGTGTTAGTAGTAGTTATGGTGTTAAACGTAGTATTGGTGTTAGTAGTAGTCATGGTGTTAGTAGAAGAAATGGTGTTAGTAGTAGTAATTGTGTTTGTAGTAGTTATTGTGTTAGTTTATATTTTTATATAAAACAGTATATACAATTCATATATAAGAGAAACGTTGCAAACACATGACAATACATAATGGAACTTAAATTTAAACTCCACACCCCAATAATAATAAATAAACAAATAGTACATGGGAACATGGAAATAAAATGTTCCTACCGTACCACACACTACGCTAGAGCTTCCCGAACATAGCATTGTAACTTAACACTACTCAACATACATAAGCAAGCAAACATCACATGTCAGTCATGATAACATGAGTAACCATGAACATGTAATACCCTCTTCCCTCTCTTCTGGTTCAAACTAACCATAAAATAATGGACCCCCCCTCTCTTTTGTCCCGCCCCCTAACAAACAATAAAGCATTCACTGTTATGTGTTCAAGCATGGACATTTTACTCCACCCAAAAAGGGAAAGAAAATTCCGATGTGATGTCGTAACACCATCGGTGCTCTGGACACATGGCACTGAGCACATGAGTGCCAGAACAACGCAAAAGTACACAGCAAATGTCCAAGACCCCAAATATAGATTACCAAGACATGTACATTATCGTCCATTATTATAACATGATCCCTTTATATACATGGCTAAAAAGACGCTATATACATAAAATATATCCTACCCTAACTAATAATATTAGAAAATTCACAAAAGTAACAGGAACTACCCAGCAGCCTATCAGTATAAGAAGGTTTTTATGACATATTGTTTCTTAAAAACAAGTCATACAATATGCTGGTCTCACAACAATATACTGTTATTTGTGCTAACATTTATTATATATACATATCTCTTTATCCAACAAGGTGCATTAAACTTTTAGTGCTGATATGTTTTTCTCAGAGGAAACAAACTCTTGAAGTTAGGTTGTTTAAGCTCAGTAGAATGTTCATATTACTTTAATAAAATTAGTTTGTGATTTTTTTTTTTTTTTATTAACACATCGGCCGATTCCCACCAAGGCAGGGTGGCCCGAAAAAGAAAAACTTTCATCATCATTCACACTATCACTGTCTTGTCAGAGGGGTCCTTTACACTACAGTTATAAAACTGCAACATTAACACCCCTCCTTCAGAGTGCAGACACTGTACTTCCCATCTCCAGGACTCAAGTCCGGCCTGTCAGTTTCCCTGAATCCCTTCATAAATGTTACTTTGCTCACACTCCAACAGCACGTCAAGTATTAAAAACCATTTGTCTCCATTCACTCTATCAAATACGCATATGCATGCTTGCTGGAAATCCAAGCCCCTCGCACCCAAAACCTCTTTTCCCCCCTCCCTCCAACCTATGGTGCATCCAACAAAATAAGCAGACTCTTGGATGTCACTACCGCCCGCCTCCGGCTGGGTTACAAGTATCTTTGGCAGGTTAAATCACCACCACCAGATGTAGACCAAACAAGATGTAAACTTTGCCAGTTGGATTATTGTCACACCCTGCGTCATTATGTACTGGAGTGCGATAAAATTAATGAATTCAGAGACTACTCATTCAGAAATGTTCAAGATATGTAAAGTATTTTATCCACAGTGGTATATTACAGACCATTCTGGAAAAACACTGACTTTGCTCCTGTAAATAAAGCATTGACACGTGTGTGTGTGTGTGTGTGTGTATGTACATGTGTATGTGTATGTGTGTATGTATATACATGTATGCGTGTGTATGTGTATATGTATATGTGTGTGTGTGTGACCCAACAATTAAAATTTGCACCAATAACTCATTACAGTTGTGGCTGGGTGTAGACTAATAGATTGCTCATTGCTTTATAATTTGTTCATGAATTGCAACCATGTACAGGCGTAAGTAAATTTACTTACATGATTCATTACCTTGTAACTAGTGAATTAATTACCATTGTACCTTGTTCAGCTATCAACTTTGGGATCTCTGGACCTATATACCTCTGTAATCTGCAAATACCTTTGTAACTTGTCATGATTGTGACCATCTGAGTTCATTACCTTTGTAACTTGCTCAGCTATCAAACTTAGGTCCAGTCCCTGGACCCATTATGTACCTCTGTAATCTTTGACTACCGCCCCAGGATGGGTATGGGGTCATAATAAAGATCTCAACTAACTAACCTCCAACCTTCCTAGGCCGACCCTACCCACGCCTTCCCTCCACTGCAGATTTATACTCTCGAGGTCATTCTGTTTCGTTCCATTCACTCTACATGTCTGAACCACCTCCAAGCAACCCCTCCTCAGCCCTCTGGATAATAGTTTGTAATCCCACCTCCTCTAATTTCCAAACTCCAATTCTCTGCATTATATTCACACCACACATTGACCTCAGACATGGCATCTCCACTGCCTCCAGGCTTCTCCTCGTTGCAGCATTCATCACCCATGCTTCACGCCGCATATAAGGGTGTTGGTATAACTATCTCACATACATTCCCTCTTACTTCCATGGACAAGTTCTTTGTCTCCACGGACTCCAGTGCACCACTCACCCTTTTCCCCTCATCAATTCTACGATTCACCTCATCCTTCATAGACCATCTGCTGACATGTCCACTCCCAAATATCTGAATACATTCACCTCCTCCATCTCTCTCCCTCCAATCTGATATCCAATCTTTCGTCACCTAATCTTTTTATTATCCTCATCACCTTACTCTTTCCTATATTCACTTTCAATTTTCTTCTTTTACATCCTTACAAATTCATCCACCAACCTCTACAACTTCTCTTCAGAATCTCCCAAAGCGGCAGTGTCATCAGCAAAGCAACTGTGACAATCACTTTGATGTTGATTCTTTGTCTTTTAACCCACTCTTGCCAAGACCCTCGCATTACTTCTCTTACAACCCATCTATAAATATATTGAACAACCACGGTGACATCACATCTTGTCTAAGGCCTACTTTTACCGAAATAATCTCCCTCTCTCCATCTACCTGAGCCTCACTATCCTCATAAAGCTCTTCACTGCTTTCAGTAAGCCTACCTCCTATTTCATACACCTCGACATCTGCACATTCTTACTATCCACCCTATCATACGCCTTTTCCAAATGCAAATACCACGAAAACCTCTTTACCGCTATCCAAATATTGTTCACTATATTGTTTCTGCAAACACTTGGTCTACCCACCCCTACCTTTCTAAAGCCCCTTGTTCATCTGTTATCCTGCTCTCCGTCTTACTCTTAATTCTTTCAATAATAACTCTACCATACACTTTACCGGAAAAATCCAACAGACTTATTCCCTATAATTTTTGCACTATTTGTCCCCTTTGCCTTTATAGGGGGACAAATAATTCCTTAATTTAAATCAATATAATGTAAAGACATCTAAAAAAGTAATGAAAAGACATCTGAAAAATTCTATTAATGGCCTTCATGGCCATTAATAAAGGGGAAATTTATGTTATAGACTAAGCTTTCAAAAAAAATTACTTTATTACTGTCTTTTTTTACAGTTGTCAGTCATAGAGAAACGCTTGGATTGATTTTTAGCTTAATAAGTTTCAATTTGCTTTTATGGTGAAAAATTTAAAAGGTTGAAATTTGCTTTTGACGATGATTTCCCGAGTGTTGCATCTGACTCCCTTCAGCCCTTCCTTACCCTCTTCCCCCTGCTTCCCCCTTTCCCCTTTACTTACCTATAACCATTTCAACTTGAAGATTGACGTGCTTGTGTATTTTAGGATATTGGGCTGTCAAAGGTTTCAATTAGATTTGGGCAGCATGTGCATAATTTCCATTTTTATTGAAAAAAAATTTGGGTATTACTTTCTATATGGCGGAAAATTTTTGAATGACTCTTCTATTCATATCAGATATTCAATCTTAATATTTAAATTCATTACCCCAAACCCATGTGCACTCTGCACTTTCCCAGTGACGTGCACTGAGGGGCCCCGGGGGCTGGGGTTATGGAATCTTTGGGGTACTTGCTTAGATCCAACGAGGGCCGAAATGCTTCCTAGTTGAGGATACGTTTCGCCCACCTGGGGTTCTTCAGTGATTTATATAATGAGGAGATGAGGTCAAAATCAGTGGTGCAGAGGAGGAAATGGACGGGGCTAGTTGATGGCTGTGTTCTGCTCTGGCAAATTACTATGCTAAGATTTTAGAAATAATGATTCTCCTCTATACTGAGTTAAGGTGGTGCCTGTAGCGAAGACTCTTAATACCATCTGTTGGACAGTGGATTCCCTGAGGGAAATCTATGAGAAGCCCCAAGGATTGTTCCCGTCTGGGAAGCATCTGGTGCTCATTGTTTCTTTGTGGTACTTCATGAGATTTCCCCCAAAATAAATTCTGCCAGGCGACCACATGGAATGAAATAAATCAACACTGGTTTCATGGGGGTTTTTTCTTCTTTAATTAGCTACGAGATCCCTTTAAATTTTTTTAGTTTGGTTCCGTGCAGGACGATGAATCTCTTCGTTGCCTACCAGTGTTTGTGATTTTTCTGCTTTTATCTTACACTCAGTGATAAAGGGGCCGGGTAATGTTTTTTAAATGGTGATACATAAGACCCCCCAGGAAGGATGCGGGTTACGACCCTTCATAATGTGTTGTGGTGGGGAGAAGAAATGGAAAAGGTCGTCTTTGTTAGTTGGTTTTTTGAACTGGAACTCCAGTAAGTTCCTCTTCTCTACAAGGGAAATTAATAGAAAGGGTTTTATTTGTTTAAAGTTCTACGTGTTAGGCGTCTTGGGGCGATGATCGACATCTCACATTGTTGAACATTTAACCTGCCTGGTTTTAACACTGCCGGTATGAACACTGCCTGGTATGTAACACTGCCTGGTTGTAAAACCCGCCTGGTATGTAACACTGCCTGGTATGTAACACTCCTGGTATGTAACACTGTCTGGTATGTAACACTGCTGGTATGTACTGCCTGGTATGTCACTGCCTGGTATTAAAACTGCTTGTATGTAACCTGCCTGGTATTAAACTCCTGGTTTAACACTGCCTGTTGTACTTTTCCTGGTATGTAACACTTCTTTTGGATGTAACCTCCTGGTTGAACACTGGTATTAACCTGCCGGTATGTAACCTGCCTGGTATATAACACTGTGGGAGAACACTGCCTGGTATGTAACCCCTCGTATGTAACCTTGTATGTAACACTGCCTGGTATATAACACTGCCTGGTATATAACACTGCCTGATATATAACACTGTCTGGTATGTAACACTGCCTGAGTATGTAACAACACACCTGGTATGTAACACTGCCTGGTATGTAACACTGCCTAGTATGTAACACTGTCTGGTATGTAACACTGCCTGGTATGTATTTACCAGTATATAACCTAATCTGGTATATACTGCCTGGGTATGTAACACTGCCTGGTATGTAACTGCTGCCTGGTATGTAACACTGCCTGGTATGTAACACTGCCTGGTATGTAACACTGTCTGGTATGTAACACTGCCTGTTGTGTCTTACTGCCTGAGTATGTAACACTGCCTGGTATATAATACTACCTGGTATGTAACACTGCCTGGTATGCTCATTTGCCTGGTATGTAACTTTTGCTGTGTATAAACACTGTATCACCAAGTAAATATAAACACTTTCCATAGGTATCATAACACCACTTATAGGTATGCAACACTGTCTGGGGTATGTAACACCACCTGGAGAGTATGTAACACTGCCTGGTATGTAACACTGCCTGGTATGTAACACTGCCTGGTATGTAACACTGCCTGGTATGCGTTAACACTAATAGTTCGTCCTCCGTCTCATTTCATGTAAAATCTACTGATTATTAGACAATTCACAAATGAAATTTAACACAAAACTCTTGGTATGATAGTGCTTAGTCATCCCTATTCGAGTTCATGGATGAGTAGCATTTGGAGCTCCACATCATGAACCTTGCTTGTGTGTTCACATTTACCGTCTCTATAGTTTCCAGATGCATGATAGAACTGATAAATTGCTTCAGTTTATGCTTTCAAAGAGGGGATAGATTACAATCTTAGCAGGCTTGTCAGTTAGCAGTTTGAGAACAATAATACGAAAAGAACTTCAACTGAATTTTATTGACTTAAAGACTCAGGAGATTGACACGGTCAGTCCATCTATCATCATTCTATCATGCAGGAGGAGCCACATGTCTGGTCGTCAACAAAATAGCGGGCACTTGGATGTCACTGCAGCCTAAACCTCCGGCTGGGTTACAAGTATCTTTGGCAGGTTAAATCACCGCCTCAGATGTAGACCAAGCAAGATGTAAACTGCCAGTTGGATGTGTGCACCCTGCGTCATTATGTGCTGAGTGCGATAAAATTAATGAATTCAGAGACTACTCATTCAGAAATGTTCAAGATATGTCAAAGAAGTATTTTATCCGCAGTGGTATATTACAGACCATTCTGGAAAATGCCTGACTTTGCTCCCTGTAGCAGGCATTGACACGTGACTCACGAATCGTAATGGCAGCGATTGCAAGCAAACCCGCTACCACAGGTGGGGTTCGAGCCACTTGGTCAGAGAGTCTCAGAACTCCTAGACCGTCGCGTAAGCCACTGGGCCAGCTAGCTTAATAAAGGTCATCCAGCTAGTGTATTTCTACACCATAGGAAGGTTAGCGCGGCACCACTGACGGTGTCCGCAGGAAGTGCAGAAGTTTTTACAGACGAATATCCTTCAGCGTGACAGACTCAGCTCGGTCACATCAAAGCCGTCAGCATGACTCACTAGCTAGCTGCCCAGTGGCTTATGCTTGGCGGTCTAGAGTTCTGAGACTCTCTGACCGGGTTCATTACCAATGTTATGTAGTTTTGTTGCAATCGTCCATTACGATTTGCATGAGTCATATTGGCAGCGGCTTTGAAGGGGACTTGGGCTAGAGTTCGTCCATGGCCATGCTAACAGAGGTCGTCTGTAAAGGCTGCGTTTGGTGGACGCGAGTGGTGCCTATGCCCCCAGCACTTCCTATGGTGTAGAAATATGCCTAGTTGGATGAATCTTATTAAAGACTAGCTGGGCCGGTGAGCTACGCGACGGTCTAGAGTTCTGAGACTCTCTGACCGCGGGTTCGAACCCACCCGTGGTATGTGGTTTGTTTGCAATCGTGTCATTACGATTTTCGTGAGTCATGTTGACGGCTTTGAAGGGGACTTGAGCTAGAGTTCGTCACAGCCATGTAGCTGGAGATACGTCTGTAAAAACTTGCATTTGTGGGCCAGTGGTGTTTATGCTAACCTTCTATAGTGTGAAAATATACCTAGTTGGATGAATCTTATTAAGCTAGCTGGCCCAGTGGACTCTGACGGTCTAGAGTTCTGAACTCTCTGACCTTGGGTTCGAGGCCCACCCGTGGTATGTGGTTGTTTGCAATGTGTGTTAGATTTAAATGAGTCATGTTGGCCCGGCTTTGAAGGGACTTGAGCTAGAGTTCGTCCGGCCATGCTAGCTGGAGATTCGTCTGTAAAAACTTGCATTTGTGGACACAGTGGTGCCTATGCTAACCTTCTATGGTGTGAAATATACCCTAGTTGGATGAATCTTGATAAACCTACTTTGGACAGTGAAGCTTACGCGACGGTCAGAAGTTCCTGAACTCTCTGACCGCGGGTTCAGGCC
This sequence comes from Cherax destructor, assembly GCA_009830355.1. NCBI lineage: Eukaryota > Metazoa > Arthropoda > Malacostraca > Decapoda > Parastacidae > Cherax > Cherax destructor. The sequence goes on from WNWK01032217.1 coordinate 9,257, forward strand.
GTAGTATGTGGTTTGTTTGCAATCGTGTCATTACGATTTCGTGGAGTCATGTTAATGACAGAGGGGACAGGCTAGAGTTCGTCACGGCCATGCTAGCTGGAGATTCGTCTGTAAAAACTTCATTTGTGGACCGCGGTGGTGCCTATGCTAACCTTCTATGGTGTAAGAAATATACCTAGTTGGATGAATCTTATTAAACTAGCTGGCCCAGTGGCATACCAGCGACGGTCTAGAGTTCTGGAACTCTCTGACGCGGGTTCGAACCCCACACCCGTGGTATGTGGTTTCATTGACAGGATGTGTGTGTGTGTGTGTGTGTATGTGTGTGTATGTGTATGTGTGTATGTATATGCATGTATGCGTGTGTGTATGTGTATGTGTATGTGTGTGTGTGACCAAACAATTAAAATTTGCACCAATAACTCACATTACAGTTGTGTGGGTGTGGGCTAATAGATTGCTCATTGCTTTATAATTTGTTCATGAGTGCAACCATGTACAGACGTAGAAATATAAATTTACTTCGTGATTCATTACTGTAACTAGTGAATTAGTACCATTAGCCTTGTTCAGCTATCAAAACTTTGGGCCCAGTCTCTGGACCTATATATACCTCTGTAATCTGCAAATACCTTTGTAACTTGTCATGATTGTGACCATCTGGGTGCATTACCTTTGTAACTTGCTCAGCTATCAAACTTTAGTCCAGTCCCTGGACCCATTATACCTCTGTAATCTTTGACTACCGCCACAGGATGGGTATGGGGTGCATAATAAAGATATCAAACTAAACTTCGATATTCTCACACACTCTAAACCACCACTGCTCTGGACCAGTATAATTAATTGGAATAGATCGCACTAGTACGTACGATACAATAATGGTTGTGGACTGTATATTTTATGATTGGACTGATTAGAAAGAAAGAGAAGAGAGTACACAATTATAGAACCATCACTCACCCAGTATCATTGATGGTCGCTGGAGATCATTATCATTCTCACCGCAGATGACACCCGAATCTGTATGACAGTGTCCACCGTTGAAGACACTGCAAGACTCCAAGCAGACATAAACCAAATCTTTAAATGGGCTGCAGAAAACAATATGAAGTTCAATGATGAGAAATTTCAATTACTCAGATACGGAAAACGTGAAGAAATTGAAATCTCATCGGAGTACAAAACTAATTCCAACCACACAATAGAGCGAAAAACTAATGTCAAAGACCTGGGAGTGTTCATGTCAGAGGATCTCACCTTCAAGGACCATAACAATGTAGCAATTGCATCTGCTCGAAAAATGACAGGATGGATAATGAGAACCTTCAAAACCAGGGATGCCAAGCCCATGTTGACACTTTACAGATCGCTTGTTCTATCTAGGCTGGAATATTGCTGCACACTAACTGCACCTTTCAAGGCGGGTGAAATTGCTGACCTTGAAAATGTGCAGAGAACCTTCACGGCACGCATAAGTGCGATAAACCACCTCAACTACTGGGAACGCTTGAAGTTCCTAAACCTGTACTCTCTAGAACGCAGGCGGGAGAGATACATTATTATATACACATGGAAAATTCTCGAGGGCTTAGTACCAAACTTGCACACAAAAATCACTCCCTACGAAAGCAAAAGACTCAGCAGGCGATGTAACATTCCCCCAATGAAGAGCAGGGGTGCCACTAGCACGTTGAGGGACAACACAATAAGTGTGAGGGGCCCAAGATTGTTCAACTGCCTCCCAGCATACATCAGGGGGATTACCAACAAGCCCCTGGCTGTCTTCAAGCAGGCACTGGACAGGCACCTCAATTCGGTACCTGATCAGCCGGGCTGTGGTTCGTACGTTGGACTGCGTGCGGCAAGCAGTAACAGCCTGGTTGATCAGGCTCTGGTCCAACAAGAGGCCTGGTCACGGACCGGGCCGCGGGGGCGTTGACCCCTGGAATTCTCTCCAGGTAGACTCCAGGTAGACTTACATTATCCTAACTGTAGAAACTTGTTTGGATTGGCCTCTTGTAAGTTGCACTCTGGGCAAGCACTGTTGACACCGACACTCTGAGACACTTCTCTCAGACTTACAAGTGGCTATGGTACAAATTTCTAGCTAATTGCAGTAAGGGGAACCCCACACTGCCTACACAATACTAGAAGGAGATTACTTACTTGGAAAAAGGGTGGCTATGTGTCCTGGTCTTCCTATATATAACCCTCCTAACACCATGTGCATTGAAGAAACTTTGTCTGCAAAAGATGGTGAAATTAGTGTCCTGTCTGCACCTCAGAGTCCCTGGTTCCTTGGGAAGTCCTTGAGCAATATATACAGTAAGTAACACTAGCTTCCAGACTTGAACTTAGGAGACGACACTGTTACATACCAACACAAAGTCGTCCGTCCGCCTAAGACCCACAGATAACTCACTAACGTTTCCCCAGAAAACTGGCCAGATACTGAGAGAAGAAAGCCTAGTCTTACTGTGACAGGGTCTGGATGGAGGCAGATGTCCACGTACTGGGATCTCCTCCGTGGCCCCAGGACAGATGTTGGGTCACGTGGGGTGTGCTGCCTAATCTCAGCACGTCTTGTTCGTGTGGAGTCTGGTCTGGTAAGGAGGAACTGGGGCTCTTTCCCGCCTAGATTCAAGTGTAGAGCTGCCAGTTCTCGTTAGCTAACATAATCCAATGCCTGTCTATTCAGGCCTATAACTACCTATATTAGGGTGCTAGAGCTACACTATTAATACCTAACGTTGCCTTAATAATCCTACTATTAGTTTCTATCTGTACAAACTTGCCTAGGTGTTCCTAGGTGGATAAATCTATCAATTAAAATATACACAATAGTCACCTTCAAAAGCTGGAGTGTGTAGTTGTTTTGGTTGGGAGTGTGGGTTTATAAACTCCGAGGGCCGATCCACGGTATGTAAGGCTCCTAACGGCTCACTTACCCTGTGGAACTTTTAGTGACTAAAAAAGTTTCCACATCCTCCCGCCGACGAAGGTAGACGATAAGTCTACGTCAAGTTCACCTTCCGCAAGCCCTTACGGCGGGCCCTGGACACGAGTGCTGTCCGGCCACTCTCGTCGAGCCGACTCTGGTTTAACTCCGACTGTCCAGTTTCCGCCGTGTGGATTGCTGGGTGTGTAAACTTATGGGTTCCGGTGATCTTAACACCCTCCCCTTTAACTTTAATGTCTTTCACATGTCTAGCCTTGTCTGAGCAGCTTCGTACTTTCCCACCCAGTGGCCTATATACCCCGGTAGCCCTTCTTCCCACTGATACGAGGTTCCCTGGGTTTAATGACAATCTATCTCCCTCTTTAGGTACCCCATAAAAGCGTCTCCCCAAGGTGGCTAAGTGTTCGTCACTTCCTACTTGGTTTGGCTTTCCGCGGTTGTCGTGTACACTAACATTCATTATCACTACTCCCCAGCTATCGTGGTGTCAGCTTTCCCCTCCCTGGCGTTGCGGGGAATTCATTAGGGATTCTGCCACCGATGATATATCCTACTGGGGATCTGTATAAACCAATTCCTTCCTTAACAGTCCGTGGTGTGGACAGGAAGTCATCAAGATAGTTGGCTCCCACCAGGATACCTACATTTCTGACTGTGTCAGTGGTAGTGTCCTGGTCTGCCAGCTTCACACCAAGGTCTTTCAATCGCTTGGTTGCTGCTGCAAGACCTCTGGTCGTAATAGCCGCAGGTAACGTATTTACTACCAAAGCTGTAATATTTCTGCGATGTCCACCCAGTTTAACAGTGACATCCACAACATCATAAGACTTGGGTGGGCCCTGACTTATAGCACCTCCCAATGTCGCATTAAATTTGTCGGTGGCCTTCAACTTTAACCTAGCCACCAACTTCTCTGTTATCATGGACACTTGTGCCCCTGAGTCGAAGAATAATCGGGTTGTTTCGGTTCTGTTCCCGTTCACAACCCCTGCCATGACTGTAGGTAGGGCAGCAGCTCTGTGCTTCTCACTCAGATTAGAGACTTTGCCCATACTAATCACGCTGGCTACCACTTCAGGCTCGGGCTCGCCTTCTATCTCTACTGGAGAAACGTCCCTACTAGCCTGGGGTTCCCTTAAATTGTTGTGACATAGTGCAGTATGGTGCTTACCTTTCCGGCAATTATAGCACTCTGAAAGATGTGACCGGCAATCTTCTGCCTCATTTATTCCACAACACCTTAAGCATAGCTGCAACTCCTTTAGTCTCTGCCGCCTACTGCCAGTGTTGCATACCGAGAGCAACTCGTGCTAGTGTGTTCACCTTCGCAGAACACACATGTCTTAGTGGTTTCCCCCTTGGTTGAGGACCTGTCTTGGGCATAATAGGTGCCGATCCTAGCGGGGGGGGGGTGCTTTAGTTCTATCTCTCGAGTTTTCTGAGTAACTAACTGTTTGTTTATGTGATGATGGTGGTGACCTTTCTCTCTCACCAATACTCAGGTGAATCACGATATCGCTCAACCCCTCAACAATCTGTTGTATTGTGAACCGGTTAGTCCCATACTTCAAGTGTAACTCATGTACTGTAGTGCTAGCTAGTTTCCTCTGAATTGTCTGACTGACCATCCATTCCGATCCGCCCCAATCATGTAAATCTCTAAGACTGTTTGTCAGACTCGTGACTTCGATTTTGAACTTCTCTAAGCTCTGATGGTCATGACGGCAAGCCTCAAGATCGGACAATCGATAAAATATAGCTATCATTATCTCCTCTGTGTTGCCATACGTATTCTTTAGTTGATCCTTGGCATGTTGATAATTAATGTCAGTGGTTTGGTAATGCCGGACCAAGTCCAGGGCTTTACCCTTGAGCTGTGAACGTAAGTACTGTAGTTTGGTGGCATCTGACAAATCATCCCTGTCATCTATCTGTGATTTAAACTGATTCCAGAAAGCAATGTACTCTGTCAAAGTTCCATCAAATGTTGGTAAATTTAATGTAGGTAATCTGGGTAACACTCTAAGGGGACTGTGCTGACGTGTGTGCCCTGTACTATTATTTGTTGACCTTGCTGTATTAGCCTTCAATACTTTCTTTAACTTTTTGCAGAGTCCCCACTCTGTTAGACCTTCGGCCCTCTGATCATCGCTGTCTCGACAACATCGTCAGGTTCCTCTGTCTCATAGGCTTCTGTCTCGTAACGAAGATAGGCTGTCTCCAATGCCTTTAGCCTTCCCTCTAAAAGCTCTAAACACCTTTCTAGATCCTCGCAATCTGCATCTGGGTTTTCCCTGACAGCACGGCTCTCCCTACATGCCCTGGTTAGTCGAGCCTTGTGGGCGCTCATAGACCGCTTTAGCTGGCTTAGAGGTGGGGTAGGTGCTCCCTGATTCTCCCCCATCATAGTTGTGGTTTAGTTAGAGTTTGTCGCTAATTTATACGTCAATTAGCCCACCCCACAGTACAACACGGTATTAGGTGAGAATAAGTGATTCCCAAAGCCCCTCAACAAGCTTGATGGCTTTACTTTACAACTGTTGACTTGACTCTATTAAATATGCACTGCTAGTCCTCAAACCCAACTAAAATGTATATTGTTGTTATGAAAGCTTAACCTAGCAACTCCCTGTACCCAATAGTAAATAGTTACAGGGCTTGAGCTAGCAAATCACAAATTAAATGAGTCAAATACAGTATATGAATAATGTTGTGTAATTAGCTTTGGCTTAACTAAGCCTAGACAATTATTGTAGTTAGCTGGTGAAGGTAACACCTAGCCTAACTTTATCACTGTTGAAATTAGTGTGCAACTAGCCTGAATCTAGCTTGCAAGGTAAATAATAGCTAGGTTAAATCTGACCTAGCTGTTATAACTGTTATAATTATTGCAGAGGCCTACCCTAACTGTGGCTGCCTGCAATTCACTGTAAGTAATTAAATATGCAAGTTACCTAACCTGGCTTACTTGTAATCACTGTAAATAACTAAACTCACAGCTTGACTAGCCTACTTGGCCTGCCTGTAGATTACTGTAAATAATAACTTCTGATTAGTTAGCTTAACCTAGCCTGAGTAAGTCTTTGGGCCTAGGTGTGAAAACTAACCTAGCTTCGAAAATGACTGGTACATTAACTGTGGCCTAGCAAATTAAGACTAATGTGTTTGCTAAACTAGCTATTCCACATCTCGGTTACGAAGGACCATGAAGAAACTTGTTTGGATTGGCCTCTTGTAAGTTGCACTCTGGGCAAGCACTGTTGACACCGACACTCTGAGACACTTCTCTCAGACTTACAAGTGGCTATGGTACAAATTTCTAGCTAATTGCAGTAAGGGGAACCCCACACTGCTTACACAATACTAGAAGGGAGATTACTTACTTGGAAAAAAGGGTGGCTATGTGTCCTGGTCTTCCTTATATATAACCCCTCCTAACACCATGTGCAGTGAAGAAACTTTGTCTGCAAAAGATGGTGAAATTAGTGTCCTGTCTGCACCTCAGAGTCCCCTGGTTCCTTGGGAAGTCCTTGAGCAATATATACAGTAAGTAACACTAGCTTCCAGACTTGAACTTAGGAGACGACGCTGTTACATACCAACACAAAGTCGTCCGTCCGCCTAAGACCCACAGATAACTCACTAACGTTTCCCCCAGAAAACTGGCCAGATACTGAGAGAAAGAAAGCCTAGTCTTACTGTGACAGGGTCTGGATGGAGGCAGATGTCCACGGTACTTCGGGATCTCCTCCGTGGCCCCAGGACAGATGTTGGGTCACGTGGGGTGTGCTGCCTAATCTCAGCACGACTTGTCCGTGTGGAGTCTGGTCTGGTAAGGAGGAACTGGGGCTCTTTCCCGCCTAGATTCAAGTGTAGAGCTGCCAGTTCTCGTTAGCTAACATAATCCAATGCCTGTCTATTCAGGCCTATAACTACCTATATTAGGGTGCTAGAGCTACACTATTAATACCTAACGTTGCCTTAATAATCCTACTATTAGTTTCTATCTGTACAAACTTGCCTAGGTGTTCCTAGGTGGATAAATCTATCAATTAAAATATACACAATAGTCACCTTCAAAAGCTGGAGTGTGTAGTTGTTTTGGTTGGGAGTGTGGGTTTATAAACTCCGAGGGCTGATCCACGGTATGTAAGGCTCCTAACGGCTCACTTACCCTGTGGAACTTTTAGTGACTAAAAAAGTTTCCACACTAACTTACCTACTGGCCAGACGGTTGCTAAGATAAGAAGAATACTTATGGTGGGGAAGAAGCAGCATTCTTATTGATATTCTTCGACGGATCTCGTGGTCTTGCTCAGTAGAGATTATTCTTCCGGCAAGATGATGTTGGTGGGGTAGTCTCGATATAGATGTATTGACTTCTTGACACCTCTACAGTTCTCGAGACAGAATTGCGAGGTCAAGATACGGTCATTAGAAGAATGCTGCCGAGAATCACTGTACACATTCTCTCTCATGATATTAACATCACCAAATTCTCTTTAGTTCACACGACGATTTAATGTCCCACTAATTTACCCTAGTTAGAAGTGAATCCATTAAGAATTGTGTATGATGAACAATGATCAAACCGACGCACATTTCTTCTATCGAACACGCGTAATGGCGGAGTCGTTCATTATTTAACACATTATCACCCGATTATTGCAGTTTCTTGGACTTAATGTCCTACATTATTCCCGGCGAACATTCACAACATTCCCTATTGTGAAGTGAGACCATTACCGTGATTTGGTCGCCGGAAACGCCATATTCCGGACTCCATTCCGCTCACGACATCCTGGGACTACGGGTATCCACACGTGAATGACTCACCCTTGACCCAGCTCCGCATACCCACGCGACGGTCGGGTGGTTCTCTCTTCATCTCTAAGTATTATGTGAATCAACAACCACATATTAAGGATACTCATTCACATTAGAAACTTTATTGAGTATAACCTTTCAGAAAATACCCAATATTTACCACAAAGGTGTTTCTGGAGGTAGTGGTAATGCATATGATATTGTGTATATGGACTTCAGTAAGGCTTTCCATAGAGTCCCACATCAGAGGCTGTTGAGGAATCTTAAGGCACGCAGAATAGTAGGAATTTTTTTCCTGGGTAGAGGCATGGTGGACAAGTAGGCGGCAGAGAGTTTGCATCAATGGGGAGAACTCAGAATACAAATACAAATATTTTATTTCTTCGCAATTTTACATAGAAGTGCAAGGAGAGCCACTGACATGCCATGGCATTAAGGGCAGCTTAATCTAATGGCTTATAGACTATGTACATAATATTTGAGAAATTGATTGAGTTTGTCTTATTTAAATATTGTTCAGATTACAATATAATAATAATAATAATAATAATAATAATAATAATAATAATAATAATATTAATAATAATAATAATAATACTTTATTGAGACATGGTACAATGATACATGGTTGGGTAGACAAGATACATAGTTATTGATGAGATGTACATGCCAAAAGCCCCTAATATGCTGTGCATTGCTGGCATTCTTAGGACTACTTAATTATAGACTACACGGTAAAAAGTTATGGTTGATAATTTATAAAATAAGTATAATTGCTTATCTAAGTTATAAAGTTTGATTATAAGTTGAACATATCAATTAGTTGCAGCAATGCAACTAATTGAGTGAGATAACAATTTAAAACATATCAATTAATTGCAGCAATGCAACTAATTGAGTGAGATAACAATTTAAAACAATTAATTGCATTGCAGTTACAGTTTATGTGGTCATTATAATGTAAATGTTATGGAAATAGTTAGCTTAGTATGTATTATTCATAACAGGTTTTTACATTTAAGTGATTAGTCAGGTTTTTACAGTAAGTGATTTTTCTACTTTGTTGGGAATGTTTGATATTGAGCACTTAGGTTTGGATGAGAAGGTGCTTTTTTAGCATTTTTGAAAGTATTATAATAGAAATGGAAATTATTTATAGGAAAATAACATTGAGTATTTTTGAGTATGAGTTTTTAGTTAAGGGTGAGGAGGTGGTTTTTGAGAAGAGTCTTAAAATGATTTTCAGACAAGGTTATCTTTGTATTTACTGGTAATGAATTCCAGATTCTGGGGCCCTTTATGTGCATAGAATTTTTACATAGGTTGATATGGACACGGGGTATATCAAAAAGTGATCTGTGTCTTGTGTTGTGGTCATGGGTCCTATTCAAGTTGGTGAGGAGAATTTTGAGCAGAGGGTTTATATTAGAGTATAGAGTTGTATATATGTAGTAGGCACAAGAATAAGTGTGAAGGTTCTTCATGGTGAGTAGTTTTAGGCTTTTGAATATTGGTGGAGTATGCTGTCTAGAGTGGGAATTTGTTATCATTCTGGGGCACATCTCAAGCGGTGTCCCACAGGGATCAGTTTTGGGCCCATTGTTGTTCACAATTTACATAAACGACATAGATGAGGGAATAAATAGCAACATAAGCAAATTTGCTGATGACACCAAAATAGGCCGTCCAATTCATTCTAATGAGGTCATTAGAGCACTCCAGGATGATTTGAATAGACTGATGCAGTGGTCAGAGAAGTGGCAGATGCAGTTTAATGTAGACAAATGCAAAGTTCTAAATCTTGGGCAGGACAATAAACATGCCACATATAAACTGAATAATGTAGATCTTAATACTTGTGATTACGAAAAGGATTTAGGAGTTCTGGTCAGCAGTAATCTGAAGCCAAGACAACAGTGCATAAGTGTTCGCAATAAAGCTAACAGAATCCTTGGCTTCATATCAAGAAGTATAAATAATAGAAGTCCTCAGGATGTTCTTCAACTCTATTTATCCTTGGTTAGGCCTCATTTAGATTATGCTGCACAGTTCTGGTCACCGTATTACAGAATGGATATAAATGCACTGGAAAACGTACAGAGGAGGATGACAAAGTTGATCCCATGTATCAGAAATCTTCCCTATGAGGATAGACTGAGGGCCCTTGAATCTGCACTCTCTAGAAAGGCGTAGAATTAGGGGGGATATGATTGAGGTGTATAAATGGAAAACAGGAATAAATAAAGGGGATGTAAATAGCGTGCTGAAAATATCCAGCCAGGACAGGACTCGCAGCAATGGTTTCAAGTTGGGAAAGTTCAGATTCAGGAAGGATATAGGAAAGCACTGGTTTGGTAATAGAGTTGTGGATGAGTGGAACAAACTCCCAAGTACCGTCATAAAAGCTAAGACATTGTGTAGTTTTAAAAATAGGTTAGATAAATACATGAGTGGGTGAGGGTGGGTGTGAGTTGGACCTGACTAGCTTGTGCTACTAAGTCTTATGCCGTGCTCCTTAAGTGGAGGTGACCTGACTACCTGGAGTTTACCTGGAGAGGGTTAACTCCAGATAGTCAGGTCTAAGCTGGGGGCGTAAATGACCTGCCTCGCATGGGTCAGTAGGCCTGCCGCAGTGTTAATTTTTTCTTATGTTGTTATGTAGACACAAGTTGCTCCTCCTGGCACCAACACTTGTGGGAATAAGAACACAAAGGAGCTCAGAGCTTATATCCCACACGGTCTACCAGAATACTCACCTGGTAGCAGTGAATAAGAGGACAGAAACCTTGCGAAAGTACGGAGGATATACACTCTCTACACCAGACTTACATCATCACATTAGTCTTGTTTCTTCCACAGTAATTTGGGGCCGTCATTATTTTAGAGAGCACAGGGTAATTTACCTACAGATTATAATCAAAATTATAATTTTTAAAGGAGTGAACCAGTGAGCCAGCGGAAGGCCTTGATCTGATGACCAAAAGCTCCACCTGTGGATTATCATATGACTAAGACCTGTGTTAGGAAACACTTGTCCTGGTTACTGACAAACCTTACCTAACCTAACCTAGCTATGGGTTATGGAGGACCAAGGTAAACAACAGTCAAGATTGATAAATAACCATCCCTAAAATATCAGGCCAGATGCTAGTGATCATTCTGTGTACATTAATAATAATAATAATAATAATAATAATAATAATAATAATAATAATAATAATAATAATAATAATAATAACCTTAATTTCTTGAAGTAGAATATACAACTTATACAGACCATAGGAAGTTCCTGGTTATGCAAAGCATTTCAGCTAACACCCAGGTACCTATCTACTGCTAGGGTAACAGGGACACCAGGTGTCTTAATGAAACATACTCTAATGTTTCCACCTGTAACGAGGATTGAACCACGGATCTCAGTGTGTGAGATGATTGCTCTACCAACCCAGCCACGGGTCACGTTAAATATTAGTTAGGGAAGCCATAATGAGTACAGGGACCCCTGAAATGTATGCTGAGATTACTAATATATTTCACATGGCTACAAGAACCATTCTTCCATTCACGACACATGCAAGAGAGATCAATCTTACACAAGTCAAGAGTCTGGTAGATTCAGGGTCTTACTAGCCAGGGTAGACTCCACATCAAGTCTCTTCTAGTTTGTATATGGGGGACAGGTCAGTACTTTTCTTACACTCAGTTAACCTTTACAAAGAAGTTAAAGAAAGGAAGTTAATGAAGACAGGATAAAGTGGTCTTGTATTAACTATGTCACTCCTATCAGCATCTCAAAAGTTCCCACAATCTAACCTAACAAGACAGGAGTGACATGACGTACTTGTTTACCTGTCTTCATCTCAGTATATCATTCTTCATGTCACTGTGTCACTCACACCTCACTCTCCCTTCATATATACTGTAATTTTAAAACCTCTGTGTCCTACAAGGGATGAAGGTCCCAAGACCTGAATGTTTTCTAAGTCTCAGAACCGAAATGTTTTCTAGGTTCCAGGACTCAAACGTTTTTTAAACTGCCCTAGTGGTTGTTCACGTGTCTTCCTGAACCATTCAGAGGTGTGTATATCTCAGTGTACATACACAGAGAGATACACACCTCTCAATGTTTATACACTGAAATATACATCTCTCTGTGTATATACACTGAAATACACAATTCTCAGTATGTATAAACACTGAGAGATACACACCAATCATTGTATATACACTGAGATATACACTTGTGTAAAGAATCCTCTGTATACTGTGTGTGTTTGTATATTTTAAGTTGTATATACCTGGAGTCTACCTGGAGAGAATTCCAGGGGTCAACGCCCCCGCGGCCCGGTCTGTGACCAGGCCTCAAGTTGGACCAGAGCCTGATCAACCAGGCTGTTACTGCTGGCCGCACGCAGTCCAACGTACGAACCACAGCCCGGCTGATCAGGTACCGACTTGAGGTGCCTGTCCAGTGCCTGCTTGAAGACAGCCAGGGGTTTGTTGGTAATCCCCCTGATGTATGCTGGGAGGCAGTTGAACAATCTTGGGCCCCTGACACTTATTGTGTTGTCCCTCAACGTGCTAGTGGCACCCCTGCTCTTCATTGGGGGGATGTTACATCGCCTGCCGAGTCTTTTGCTTTCGTAGGGAGTGATTTTTGTGTGCAAGTTTGGTACTAAGCCCTCGAGAATTTTCCATGTGTATATAATAATGTACCTCTCCCGCCTCCGTTCTAGAGACTACAGGTTTAGGAACTTCAAGCGTTCCCAGTAGTTGAGGTGGTTTATCGCACTTATGTGTGCGGTGAAAGTTCTCTCACATTTTCAAGGTCAGCAATTTCACCCACCTTGAAAGGTGCAGTTAGTGTGCAGCAATATTCCAGCCTAGATAGAACAAGCGATCTGTAAAGTGTCAACATGGGCTTGGCATCCCTGGTTTTGAAGGTTCTCATTATCCATCCTGTCATTTTTCGAGCAGATGCAATTGCTACATTGTTATGGTCCTTGAAGGTGAGATCCTC
>WNWK01032218.1:0-22065 GCA_009830355.1 Cherax destructor
AGGCAATCTTCCCAGTTTATATCATTTAGGACTTGGTTTACTTGGTCCCACCTTATGTTTTTGTTATTGAAGTTGGATTTGGAGAAAGCTCCTCACGGCTGATCACATTTTGTTGATCTGGGGCTCCCGCATGCATGTCTGGACCTCTATTATGTTGTGATCTGAGTATATTGTTTTTGATATGATGATATTTCGTATCAGATCATCATTGTTGGTGAAGATGAGGTCCAGCGTATTCTCTAATCTTGTGGGCTCTACTATTTGCTGGTTTAAGGTGAACTTGGTGCAGAGATTTAAAAGTTCATGCATGTGTGAATTTTCATCTGAGCTGCCTCCTGGTGTTATCTCTGCTACCACATTGTTTGCAATGTTCCTCCATTTTAGGTGCCTGAGGTTGAAATCCCCCAGTAGCAAGATGTTGGGGGCAGGAGCTGGAAGATTTTCCAGACAGTGGTCAATTTTCAGAAGCTGTTCCTGGAATTGTTGGGACGTTGCATCCGGGGGCTTGTAGACAACCACGATGACCAGGTTTTGATTCTCGACCTTTATTGCTAATACTTCAACTACATCATTTGAGGCATTTAGTAGTTCTGAACATATAAGTGACTCTGTGATATACAGGCCAACCCCCCCTTTTTGCCTGTTCACTCTGTCACACCTGTATAGGTTGTAGCCCGGGATCCATATTTAAGTGTGATCAATTCCTGCGCTGTCTATCCAAAATCAAACAAACGAAAGAGAGTAATCTGTAACTGCTGGAAATTCTGACCGTGTTGTAATGCGGCATACCTGAAATTCTTCCTATAAGAGTTAGTTGTTTTCTGGTAGGCCTTAAGAATTTATTCTTCAACAGATTATAGTCACAAATGATATCCTGTGACAAAGTTGCATAAATGTTCAAAGCTGTCCCTGAGAATAACATACCCAGCCTAGTAGCCCAAGAATCCACTGGCCATTCACAGAGGGTAGCTGTATTTTCAAATCTGATAATATAAGAAGTTATGTCTTCCCCCTCTGTGAAGGGTGGTAAGTTTGGTGTGGGCGTATATGAAGGAGTGGGTCTCTCCACTACGCCCTCATTTAATTTCTACTGAGTAAGAACTAGTTTCTTATTCTCTAATACCAGGCGAGCTTTCTCTAACTCACGATCTTTCTCTTTCTCTCGTTCCTCATGTTCTCTAGCTTTTGCTCTTTCCTCTAATTCTTTCTCTAGAGCGCGTGCATCACGTTCTCTAGCCTCTTGTTCCCGTACTTGTGCTCTTTCTTCACGATCTTTAGCTCTTTCTTCACGATCAAGTCTATCACGTTTTTTTTCTTCTAGTTCTCTTTCTAACTGTCTCTCTTGTCTTTCTCGATCTCTTTCTAACTGTCTCTCTTGTTTCTCTCTTTCAATTTCATTCTTTTTTTCCTGAATCTTAGTAGCAATGAACGATTCTAAAGTTTTCCCTGTAATACCTAGTTTAACCCCAGCATTCATTCAGAACTGGTATTCCTCCATACTAACCGGGATAACTTAACTTACTGGGTGAATGAAACAGATAATAGAAAACGGAGGGTTCAAATCCTGCTCCACTACAACTGAACAAACAAAACCGGAGGGTTCAATACCTTCGATTTATACAGTATAAATTGACCGGAGGGTTCTATGCCAGCTCCGACCAAACAGTAAGGAGAATGGGATCACTTGACCATCCACTCTTCCCACTATAATCAAGAGTGTCCTATGACAGTTCCCTTGATATAACATACAAGAACTGTGAAGAAGATTTATCACTGGAAAATCTCGGATCCCTAGAGTCTATTCCTAAAATAATCTTCAAGCTCAAAACAAAGGTGGCAGAAGTAACTAGCACATCCTGCCTTGACTTGACTAACATAAACAAAGAGTATTTAACAATCACCAAATCCTTTAAATACCTTTACTGTAGTCCTACTATAGCAAATTAATACTTATGGAGGGTGGCAACCATCTGTGGTGTGGAGCGGTGGAGGTAACCACCGTCACTGATGGCGGAGTTCCAATAATGTAGCCAGGTATCGCCGGCTCTAGTCCGAGTAGCGTCGAATCATGTTCGAGGTGTCGAAGCTTTGAGTCGAATCCTGGCAAGGTCGCCACTTGTGAAGGTTGTTGCCAATCTTCTTAGGAAAAGTATAATAGAAAAAGACAATAATAACAAGAAAAATAAACACTTTATTTTAATAGAAAGAAATGTAAATAATAAATATGTAAATATGATTATAATAATCCGATCTTAAGAAAAATGAAAAATGAAAACAAAAAATATATATATCTGATCCAAAGCTACATATTTTCACTTGTTGATCTTGTTAACACAGAAGCAATGAATCCATGTTCGACTCCGTAGTGGTATTGTTGTTGTTGTTGTTGTTGTTGCCTCGATGTTTCCCACAAATCCCACAGTTTTCCACATCCAATGTCACAAATGATGTCAGGGACTCAGGTGAAAGTTGTCCCCTGGTAAAGTACAGTTGCCTGAGGTGTCTAGAGTGTACTTAGGAACTACTGGTGTAGCGAAGAATTGGTGGTAACTACTCTGTTTCTCAATTGGTGAGTACACCGGCCCCCCACTCAGCCTTGAATCCGATGATCCATGCGGAAACAGAGGACTGTGAAAGAAACCACACGAATTACTCACCACTCTTATTAATTTACATAGTAGGCATAAGGCCTTTAAAAGAAATGGTGATACTGTAAAATAACTTTACCAAAAACCAAGGCAGGACAGAGCAGAAATGAATGTTGCTAAACATGAGTGAAGCTCAACACAAATTAAAGAGTGAAGCTCTTGAACATAACATAATTAAGATACGAGCAGCTGTAAAGTACTTACAGTGAGGTCGGGCGTGGTCAGTCGAGTGATTTCAACCTGTGGCTGGAGCCCAGCATTACACCTCTCACCGGGTGGAAAAGGGGGGGGGTATAGCAGCAGCTAGACACTCACCCCACCTCAACAAGCAAACTACCATTCAACCATCACTCTACATACCTTCACACTTTCATCACTCCTATCTATGGACTTTTCCCTCACAAACAGCTTTGGGTCATACTTGACTTTTGATGCTATATCATTTTCGTATTGTCGCTGAGCCTCCCTTCTTACATGTGCATATTCGTTTCTGGCTCTTTGGCTAATCTCTTTATTTTCCTGGGTCCTTTGTCTTCTGTACTTTTTCCATTCTCTAGTGCACTTAATTTTTGCCTCCCTACACCTTTGGGTGAACCAAGGACTCGTTCTGGTCTTCCCGTTACTTCTGTTTTCCTTTGAGACAAATTTCTCCTCTGCCTCTTTGCATTTGGTTGTCACACATTCCATCATTTCTTTTACTGTTTTTCCTGCCAATTCTCTCTCCCACTGAACGTCTTGTAGGAAGTTCCTCATGCCTGTGTAGTCCCCCCTTTTGTAGTTTCGTTTCTCCCTTCCTATTCCTGCTCCCCTTTCCACTTGTAGCTCAACTATATAATCAAAACGCAGAACCAAATGATCACTAGCTCCAAGTGGCCTTTCATACATGATATCCTC
Source organism: Cherax destructor (assembly GCA_009830355.1). Lineage (NCBI taxonomy): Eukaryota > Metazoa > Arthropoda > Malacostraca > Decapoda > Parastacidae > Cherax > Cherax destructor. Next base: position 3,543 of record WNWK01032218.1, read on the forward strand.
GATGTCCGAACTACTCAAGATGAATACTAGGTCCAGTCTTTCTTGATCATCCTCACCTCTCTCTCTGGTAGTGTCTCTAACATGTTGATGCATGAGGTTTTCCAGTACCACATCCATCATCTTGGCTCTCCATGATTCAGGACCTCCATGGGGCTCCAGGTTTTCCCAGTCAATCTCCTTGTGATTGAAATCACCCATAACTAGTAACTTTGCTCTCCACATGTGGGCTCTTCTGGCCACCTCGGCTAGTGTGTCTACCATTGCTCTGTTGCTCTCGTCGTATTCTTCTCTTGGCCTTCTGCAGTTAGTTTTTTTTCGTTTGATATCTTTATTATGCACCCCATACCCATCCTGAGGTTCTGTGGCAGGTTGTACATTACAGCAATTACCACCTTATGGCTCTCAGACTGAATTGTTCCTACTATGTAGTCGCTTTTGCCCATTCCATCCATTCCTTCCACTTCCTCAAATCCCCACTGGTTCTTAATGAGCAGTGAAACTCCTCCTCCCTTTCTGCCCCCTCTATCTTTCCTGAGGATTTGATATCCTGGTGGAAAGATTGCATCTGTTATCATCCTGGTGAGTTTCGTTTCTATGAGTGCTATTATGTCTGGGGATGTCTCCTTTATTTTTTCATGCCACTCCTCACATTTATTTGTTATACTATCTGCATTTGTATACCAAACCTTCAACTTCTTTTCTAATACCGTAGTCTGGGGGGTACGTTGGGGTTGGGAAAGTGGGAGACCTGATGAGGAACTATGGGTGGTTGGTGTGAAGGTAGAGTTTGTAATGAGGTGGGTGGAAGCATTGGGTATGGCATGTGTGTTTTGGGTTTGATTGTTTGGCTGCATTGGGGTTGTCCAGGTTGGGGGACATCTGAAGGTGATTGTATTTGGGCTTCCTCCTAAGTCTGGGTTCTCCTGTCCATCTCTCTTTCCTCCTTTTGTCTCTGTACCCGCTCTTTCAGTTTCTGTCTTTCTTCTTGTGTTCTGTCGCGGTCGAGATACACCCTTCGGTACTCTGATATATCCCTTAGACTTGCTTTCTCCTGCAGGATCCTGTTTTGAGTCAATTCTGCCTTGAAAATCACTTTGACTGGCCGGATTCTTCCTCTTCCAAACCCCCTATTCTCAGAAAATTTGCCAGCTGGGTCATGTCATCTTCTCCTATTGCTTTCATGATGTTTTTCTTCTTTTTCTTAATAGCTCTTGTTCTTTTTATTTTCTCTATTGTCCATGGGGAAGTGGAAAAGAATCTTTCCTCCTTAAGCCATGCGTGTCGTATGAGGCGACTAAGATGCCGGGAGCAATGGGCTAGTAACCCCTTCTCCTGCACAAATCCACTAAAAAAAAGAAGAAAAACTTTATAAAATTGGGTTGTCTGAATGTGCGTGGATGTAGTGCGGATGATAAGAAAGAGATGATTGCCGATGTTATGAATGAAAAGAAGTTGGATGTCCTGGCCCTAAGCGAAACAAAGCTGAAGGGGGTAGGTGAGTTTCAGTGGGGAGAAATAAATGGGATTAAGTCAGGAGTATCTGAGAGAGTTAGAGCTAAGGAAGGGGTAGCAATAATGTTGAAGGATCAGTTATGGAAGGAAAAGAGGGAATATAAATGTGTAAATTCAAGGATTATGTGGATTAAAATAAGGGTCGGATGCGAAAAGTGGGTCATAATAAGCGTGTATGCACCTGGAGAAGAGAGGAGTGTAGAGGAGAGAGAGAGATTTTGGGAAATGTTAAGCGAATGTATAGGAACTTTTGAACCAAATGAGAGAGTAATTGTGGTAGGGGACCTAAATGCTAAAGTGGGAGAAACATGCAGAGAGGGTGTGGTAGGTAAGTTTGGGGTGCCAGGTGTAAATGATAATGGGAGCCCTTTGATTGAACTTTGTATAGAAAGAGGTTTAGTTATAGGTAATACATATTTTAAGAAAAAGAGGATAAATATGTATACAAGATATGATGTAGGGCGTAATGACAGTAGTTTGTTGGACTATGTATTGGTAGATAAAAGACTGTTGAGTAGACTTCAGGATGTACATGTTTATAGAGGGGCTACAGATATATCAGATCACTTTTTAGTTATAGCTACAGTGGGAGTAAAAGGTAGATGGGATACAAGGAAAATAGAATCAGTAAGTAAAAGAGAGGTGAAGGTTTATAAACTAAAAGAGGAGGCAGTTAGGGTAAGATATAAACAACTATTGGAGGATAGATGGGCTAGTGAGAGTGTAGGCAATGGGGTCGAAAATGTATGGGGTAGATTTAAAAATGTAGTGTTAGAGTGTTCAGCAGAAGTTTGTGGTTACAGGCGAGTGGGTGCGGGAGGGAAGAGGAGCGATTGGTGGAATGATGATGTAAAGAGAGTAGTAAGGAGAAAAAGTTAGCATATGAGAGGTTTTTACAAAGTAGAAGTGATGCAAGGAGGGAAGAGTATATGGAGAGAAAAAGAGAGGTTAAAGAGTGGTGAAGCAATGTAAAAAGAGAGCAGATGAGAGAGTGGGTGAGATGTTATCAGCAAATTTTGTTGAAAATAAGAAAAAGTTTTGGAATGAGATTAATAAGTTGAGGAAGCCTAGAGAACAAATGGATTTGACAGTTAAAAATAGGAGAGGAGAGTTATTAAATGGAGAGTTAGAGGTATCGGGAAGATGGAGAGAATATTTTGAGGATTTGTTAAATGTTGATGAAGACAGGGAAGCTGTGATTTCGTGTGTAGGGCAAGGAGGAATAACATCTTGTAGGAGTGTGGAAGAGCCAGTTGTGGGTGTAGGGAAGTTCGTGAGGCAGTGGGTAGAATGAAAGGGGTAAGGCAGCTGGGATTGATGGGATAAAGATAGAAATGTTAAAAGCAGGTGGGGATATAATTTTGGAGTGGTTGGTGCTATTATTTAATAAATGTATGGAAGAGGGTAAGGTACCTAGGGATTGGCAGAGAGAGTGTATTGTTCCTTTGTATAAAGGCAAAGGGGACAAAAGAGAGTGCAAAAATTATAGGGAATAAGTCTGTTGAGTGTACCTGGTAAAGTGTATGGTAGAGTTATTATTGAAAGAATTAAGAGTAAAACAGAAAGCAGGATAGCAGATGAACAAGGGGGCTTTAGGAAAGGTAGGGGTGTGTAGACCAAGTGTTTACAGTGAAACATATAGGTGAACAGTATTTGGATAAGGGTAAAGATGTTTTTGTGGCATTTATGGATTTGGAAAAGGCGTATGATAGGGTAGATAAGGGGCAATGTGGCAGATGTTGCAGGTGTATGGAATAGGAGGAAGGTTACTGAAAGCAGTGAAGAGTTTTTATGAGGATAGTGAGGCTCAGGTTAGAGTGTGTAGGAGGGAAGGGGACTATTTCCCAGTAAAAGTGGGCCTTAGACAAGGATGTGTGATGTCACCGTGGTTGTTCAATATATTTATAGATGGGGTTGTAAGAGAAGTGAATGCGAGGGTCTTGGCAAGAGGTGTTGGGCTAAAAGATAAAGAAGCAAATACAAAGTGGGAGTTGTCACAGTTGCTTTTGCTGATGACACTGTGCTTTTGGGAGATTCTGAAGAGAAGCTGCAGAGGTTGGTGGATGAATTTGGTAGGGTGTGTAAAAGAAGAAAATTGAAAGTGAATATAGGAAAGAGTAAGGTGATGAGGATAACAAAAAGAATAGGTGACGAAAGATTGGATATCAGATTGGAGGGAGAGAGTATGGAGGAGGTGAATGTATTCAGATATTTGGGAGTGGACATGTCGGCGGATGGGTCTATGAAGGATGAGGTGAATCATAGAATTGATGAGGGGAAAAGGGTGAGTGGAGCACTTCGGAGTCTGTGGAGACAAAGAACCTTGTCCATGGAAGTAAAGAGGGGAATGTATGAGAGTATAGTTATACCAACGCTCTTATATGGGTGTGAAGCATGGGTGATGAATGTTGCAACGAGGAGAAGGCTGGAGGCAGTGGAGATGTCATGTCTGAGGTCAATGTGTGGTGTGAATATAATGCAGAGAATTCGGAGTTTGGAAATTAGGAGGAGGTGTGGGATTACCAAAACGATTGTCGAGAGAGCTGAGGAGGGGTTGTTGAGATGGTTTGGACATGTAGAGAGAATGGAACGAGACAGAGTGACTTCGAGAGTGTATAAATCTGTAGTGGAGGGAAGGCAGGGTAGGGGTCGGCCTAGGAAAGGTTGGAGGGAGGGGGTAAAGGAAGTTTTGTGTGCGAGGGGCTTGGACTTCCAGCAAGCATGTGTGAGCGTATTTGATAGGAGTGAATGGAGGCATATGGTTTTTAATACTTGACGTGCTGTTGGAGTGTGAGCAAAGTAACATTTATGAAGGGATTCAGGGAAACCGGCAGGCCGGACTTGAGTTCTGGAGATGGGAAGTACAGTGCCGGCACTCTGAAGGAGGGGTGTTAATGTTGCAGTTTTATAACTGTAGTGTAAAGCACCCTTCTGGCAAGACAGTGATGGAGTGAATGATGATGAAAGTTTTTCTTTTTCGGGCCACCCTGCCTTGGTGGGAATCGGCCGATGTGTTAATAAAAAAAAAAAAAAATTCTCCCCTTGTCTTCTTGCTTCATAAGTTTTCCCTTCAACTTCCGGGAGCCCATAAACAAAGACTGATCTCTCTCTCTCATTCTCCCACTGCCTGTCCCTATGTAACCCCTGATTCGATTTAGTTGCCTCCATTGCAGCTATCCTTTCTTCAATCTCTTCACTTTCTGTTATCCCTTGGCCCAGTGGCTTGTCGCTTTCCCTTCTTAACTTTCCCTGTGCACTGCTGTGGTCTGTTAGGGCTTCTACGTATAGCTTAGCTCTCCCTTTTTCTACACTCCCTTCGATTGTTCCTGATGTGATCCTCTCTTTATCTCTGGCTCCATGATGGTCTGATAGGGCCTCTGCATACAGTTTCACACCGTTCTCTACAGTCCCCTTCTTTGAGTCTGAGGTAGCAGTTTCTGATACCATGTCCACATTGCCTTTTAGTTCTTTAGGCTGTTTAAAATTTTTCAGCTCCTCTTCTAATCTCTGTATCTTAGCTTCTGCTGTTGTGACTTGCTTCTCCCACTTTCTGCTTTCTGCAGCTATCCTCCCCTCCATTTTCTTGCTTTCTGCAGCTATCATCTCCTCCATTTTCATGCTAAGCTCCTCTAGCTTTCTTCCCCACTCATGTTCCCTTTTCATGAGCTCTGCTGCCCAATCTTCCTTCACAGACTCATCCTCCAGTCCCTTAGTTTCCCGTCCTGCTCTCTGGCACCCCATTGTTTTTTTTAAGATGCCACAGTGAAAAACTATGTATTTCTGTGTGGTTGTTTTGTGGTGTGATTGCCTGAGCATTTGTGTGGGGGTGGAGGGAGGGAGAGGAGAAACTGGAGACAGTGTGGAAATGGAAGAGAGGTGGGGGGGAGGGAATATGAGGAGAGAGTGGAGGAGGAGTGGAGAGAGAATGGGAGAAGGAGGGTGGGAGAGGGAGGGTTCAGGGAAGGGAGTGGAGGAGAGGTGGGGGGAGGGAGCAGGGGGAAAGAGTCTGTGAGTGCCTGTATGTGTGTGTGTGTGTGTGTGTGTGTGTGTGTGTGTGTGTTAGTGTGTGTGTTAGTTTTGTGTGTGTGTTATTTTTTTGTGTGTGTTTTAGTTTTGTGTGTGTATGTTAGTTTTGTGTGTGTGTGTTAGTTTTGTGTGTGTGTGTACTCACCTAGTTGTACTCACCTAGTTGTGGTTGCAGGGGTCGAGTCAAAGCTCCTGGCCCCGCCTCTTCACTGGCCGCTACTGGGTCACTCTCCCTGCGCCATGAGCTTTATCATACCTCTGCTTAAAGCTATGTATAGAGCCTGCCTCCACTACATCGCTTCCTAAACTATTCCACTTCCCGACAACTCTGTGACTGAAGAAATACTTCCTAACATCTCTGTGATTCATCTGAGTCTTCAACTTCCATCTGTGTCCCCTTGTTGTTGTGTCCCATCTCTGGAACATTCTGTCTCTGTCCACTTTGTCAATTCCTCTCAGTATCTTATATGTTGTTATCATGTCTCCCTATCTCTCCTGTCCTCCAGTGTCGTCAGGTCGATTTCCCTTAACCTCCTCGTAGGACATACCCCTTAGCTCCGGGACTAGTCTTGTTGCAAACCTTTGCACTTTCTCGAGCTTCTTCACATGCTTGGCTAGGTGTGGGTTCCAAACTGGTGCTGCATACTCCAATATGGGCCTAACGTACACAGTGTACAGGGTCCTGAACGATTCTTTATTAAGATGTCGGAATGCTGTTCTTAGGTTTGCTAGGCGCCCATATGCTGCAGCAGTTATTTGGTTGATGTGCGCCTCAGGAGATGTGCCTGGTGTTATACTCACCCCAAGATCTTTTTCCTTGATTGAGGTTTGCAGTCTCTGGCCCCCTAGGCTGTACTCCGTCTGCGGTCTTCTTTGCCCTTCCCCAATCTTCATGACTTTGCACTTGGTGGGGTTGAACTCCAGGAGCCAGTTGCTGGACCATGCTTGCAGACTGTCCAGATCCCTTTGTAGTTCTGCCTGGTCCTCGTCCGATTGAATTCTTCTCATCAACTTCACATCATCTGCAAACAGGGACACTTCGGAGTCTATTCCTTCCGTCATGTCGTTCACAAATACCAGAAACAGCACTGGTCCCAGGACTGACCCCTGTGGAACCCCGCTCGTCACCGGCGCCCACTCTGACACCTCGCCACGTACCATGACTCGCTGCTGTCTTCCTGACAGGTATTCCCTGATCCAATGTAGTGCCTTCCCTGTTACCCCTGCCTGGTCCTCCAGCTTCTGCACTAATCTCTTGTGTGGAACTGTGTCAAACGCCTTCTTACAATCCAAGAATATGCAATCTACCCACCCCTCTCTCTCTTGCCTTATTGCTGTCACCCTGTCGTAGAACTCCAGTAGGTTTGTGACACAGGATTTCCCGTCCCTGAAACCGTGTTGGCCGTCATTGATAAGCTCATTCCTTTCTAGGTGCTCAACCACCCTTCTCCTGACTATCTTCTCCATGACCTTGCATACAATACATGTCAGTGACACTGGTCTGTAGTTTAGTGCTACGTTCCTGTCTCCTTTTTTAAAAATTGGAACTACATTTGCTGTCTTCCAAACCTCAGGTAGTTGCCCTGTTTTGAAGTATCTAGCTCGCTTAGTAGCCTCTTCACTTCCTCCTCATTTGTGTGTATTGTGTCCAGCACTGGATGGTGTACCCTACCTCTCCTCCTTTCTGGAGGCCCTTCTATCTCCTCTGTGAACACCTCTTTGAATCTCATGTTGAGCTCCTCACACACTTCCCGGTCATTTCTTGTGACCTCCCCTCCTACCTTCCTCAGCCTGATCACCTGGTCCTTGACTGTTGTTCTCCTCCTGATGTGGCTGTACAGCAGCTTTGGGTCAGATTTGGCTTTCGCTGCTATGTCATTCTCGTACTGTCTTTGGGCCTCCCTTCTGATCTGTGCATATTCATTTCTGGCTCTACGACTGCTCTCCTTATTCTCCGGGGTTCTTTGCCTTCTGTACCTCTTCCATGTGTGTGTGTGTATGTATGTGTGTGTATGTATGTGTACTCACCTAGTTGTACTCACCTAGTTGTGGTTGCAGGGGTCGAGACATAGCTCCTGGCCCCGCCTCTTCACTGGCCGCTACTGGGTCACTCTCCCTGCGCCATGAGCTTTATCATACCTCTTCTTAAAGCTGTGTATGGAACCTGCCTCCACTACATCGCTTCCCAAGCTATTCCACTTCCCGACTACTCTGACTGAAGAAATACTTCCTAACATCCCTGTGATTCATCTGAGTCTTCAACTTCCAACTGTGTCCCCTTGTTGCTGTGTCCCATCTTTGGAACATTCCTTCTCTATCAACCTTGTCAATTCCTCTCAGTATCTTATATGTCGTTATCATGTCCCCCCTATCTCTCCTGTCCTCCAGTGTCGTCAGGTCGATTTCCCTTAATCTCTCCTCGTAGGACATACCCCTTAGCTCCGGGACTAGTCTTGTTGCAAACCTTTGCACTTTCTCTAGTTTCTTTACGTGCTTGGATAAATGTGGGTTCCAAACTGGTCCAGTATGGGCCTAACGTACACAGTGTACAGGGTCCTGAACGATTCTTTATTAAGATGTCGGAATGCTGTTCTTAGGTTTGCTAGGCGCCCGTATGCTGCAGCAGTTATTTGGTTGATGTGCGCCTCAGGAGATGTGCCTGGTGTTATACTCACCCCAAGATCTTTTTCCTTGATTGAAGTTTGTAGTCTCTGGCCCCCTAGACTGTACTCCGTCTGCGGTCTTCTTTGCCCTTCCCCAATCTTCATGACTTTGCACTTGGTTGGGTTGAACTCCAGGAGCCAATTGCTGGACCAATTGCTGTATGTATGTGTGTGTATGTATGTGTGTGTGTGTGTGGGTTGTGTGAAAAGTAGAGGAGAAATTGTGTGTTATGGTGTATGGGTGTGTATGTAGAGTTTGTGAGTGATACGTCATCTGCAGTGCTCCTCTATCTGGCGTAACTTGACTCACTCCTGATCTACCAGTTAATGTATTCTATGCGGTGTGTGTGATCTATGTGTGTGTGTGTGTTAGTTTTGTGTGTATGTGTGTGTGTGTGTGTGTGTGTGTTAGTTTTGTTAGTTAGTTACCATTTTGTCCTAGGCACATGTCGATTAGACACTAGGCCTGTTGTATGTATGTGTGTGTGTGTGTAACAAAACACTTCAAAATGTTTCGGCCCCGCCGGGAATTGAACCCGGGCCCTCCGTGCGTGAAGTAAGAGCGCTAGCCACTATGCCATCGGGGCGTGTTTGTGTGTGTGTGTGTGGGGGGGTTAATTGTGTGAAGAGTAGTGGTGAAATTGTGTGTTATGGGTCTGTATGTGTGTGTGTGTGTGTGTGTGTGTGTGTGTGTGTGTGTGTGTGTGTGTGTGTGTGTGTGTACTCACCTAATTGTGGTTGCAGGGGTTGAGACTCAGCTCCTGGCCCAACTCTTCGCTGTCCGCTACTGGGTCTCTGCTCTCCCTGCTCCATGAGCTTAATCATACCTCGTCTTAAAACTATGTATAGTTCCTGCCTCCACTATATCTTTATCTAGACTATTCCACTTCCTGACTACTCTGTGGCTGAAGAAATGCTTCCTAACATCCCTTTGACTCATCTGAGTCTTCAGCTTCCAGTTGTGTCCCCTTGTTTCTGTGTTCCCTCTCTGGAACATCTTGTCACTGTCTACCTTGTCGATTCCCCGCAGTATTTTGTATGTCGTTATCATGTCTCCTCTGACCCTTCTTTCCTCCAGTGTTGTTAGTCCTATTTCCCTCAACCTTTCTTCATAGGACAGACCCCTGAATTGTGGAACTAACCTTGTCGCAAACCTTTGCACTTTCTCTAGTTTCTTTATGTGCTTGACCAGGTGTGGGTTCCAGACTGGTGCTGCATATTCTAGTATGGGCCTGACGTACACGGTGTACAGTGTCTTGAACGATTCCTTGTTAAGGTAACGGAACGCTAATCTTAGGTTTGCTAGTCGCCCATATGCTGCCGCCGTTATCTGGTTGATGTGTGCCTCCGGAGACGTGCTTGGCGTTATACTCACCCCAAGGTCTTTCTCCTTTGCCGAGGTTTGTAGCCTTTGTCCGCCTAGCCTGTACTCTGTCAGCGGTCTTCTTTGCCCTTCTCCGATCTTCATGACTTTGCATTTGGTGGGATTGAATTCGAGAAGCCAGTTGCTAGACCAGATGTCAAGCTTGTTCAGGTCAGGTCTGTTTGAAGTCCTGCTTGGTCCTCTTCCGATGTGATTCTCCTCATTAATTTCACATCATCTGCGAACAGAGACACTTCTGAGTCTATCCCATCTGTCATGTCGTTTACATATACCAAGAATAACACTGGTCCTAGGACTGACCCCTGCGGTATGCCGCTCATCACAGGCGCCCACTGTGATACCTCATCTCGCACCATGACCCATTGTTGCCTCCCTGTGAGGTATTCCCTGATCCATTCCAGTGCCCTTCCTGTTATACATGCTTGTTCTTTCAACTTCTTTACTAATCTCATGTGAGGAACTGTGTCGAAGGCCTTCCTGCAGTCCAGGAAAATGCAATCAACCCACCCTTCTCTCTCTTGCCTTACCTCTGTTACTTTATCATAGAACTCTAGGAGGTTTGTTACACAGGATTTGCCTTCCCGGAATCCGTGCTGTCTGGTGTTTATTATGCTGTTCAGCTTGAGGTGCTCCACCATTCTTTTCCTGACGATTTTCACCAGGACTTTGCACACTATACATGTAAGTGACACCGGTCTATAGTTTAGTGCCTCTTTTCTGTCTCCTTTTTTAAAGATGGGGACTACGTTGGCCTTCTTCCATACCTCAGGTATCTGCCCATTTTCAAGGGATGTGTTGAATATTATGGTAAGTGGCACACTCAGTACCTCAGCTCCTTCCCGAAGAACCCACGGGGAGATATTGTCTGGATCCATCGCCTTTGAGGTATCAAGGTCACTGAGTAACTGCTTCACCTCCTCCTCAGTTGTGAGTATGCCCTCTAGCACTTGATACATCCCTTGTTGGTGACGCACCCCATCCTGTCTACCCAGCTGCCTTCCTTCCTCCACTGTGAATACTTCCTTAAACCTCAAGTACATACCTCTTGATTGTTACTTGTGAGTTCCCATCTTCTCTCCTCAGCCTTATCACCTGGTCTTTAACTATTGTCTTCCTCTTCTGATGTGATCAGCATATCTCGTCGGACTTAACTTTCGATGCTATGTCGTTTTCGTGACAGTTTCCGGCCTCCCTCCGTACCTGTGCATACTCGTTTCCTAGCCTTCCTACTACTTCTTTGTTTACGGCTCTTTTGCCTTCTGTAACCTTTTCCATTCTCTGACACTTGAGTATTTTATTTCCTCCACCTTTAAAATCCAGGCTCTTTCTGGCCTCCTGCTTAATCTTTTCTCCTGCATAAAACCGCTCCTCCGCCTCCTTGCACTTGACCCTACGATTCCATCATTTCATTTATTGTTCCGTCCAATCACTCTTCCCCACTGAACTTCCTGTGCAGGAAATTCCTGCTGCCCGTGTAGTTTCCTTTAAAATCTGGGTCACTTTCTGGTACTGCTTCTCCACCTGTAGCTCTAAGCAATGTACTCAAAGCTCAGCACTATATGGCTACTGGGGCTCCCAGGGGGCTCTCTGCAAGTTATGTCTTCACATCTGAGCTGTTCAGGTGAATACAAGGTCCAGTCTCGGTTCATCTTCTCCCCACCTGGTCGTGTCCTGACATGTTGGTGCATCAGGTTTTCCAGTACCGCATCCATCATCTGGAACCCCAAGTTTCTGACCCCTATGTGATTCTTGGTTCTCCCAGTCGATCTCCCTGTGGTTCGAAATCGCCCATGACCAGTAGCTTCGCTCTGCCTGCGCTTTTCTTGCATACCTCCACAGAGGCCCATCGCTCATAGTCTCTATCATATTCTCCTCACCTGGTCTCCTGCAGTTCTGTGGTGGGTTATACATCACTGCAATGATTGCCATCTTTGTGTTCTAGACTGATGATACTACTATGTAGTCCCTTTCTGCCATTGCTCCCTCCATTCCTCTTCCATTTCTCAAATTTCCAACGGTTCACAAGCAGTGACCCCTCCTCCCCCGGCTCCTTCTATCTTTCTCAGGATCTGATATCCTGTGTGTGTGTGTGTGTTAGTTACCATTTTGTCCTAGGCACATGTCGACAAATACTCAGCTCGTTGTATGTACCTGTTGTATATGTGTGTGAAACACTTTGAAATGTTTTGCCTCTGTCAATAGAACTCTGCCCTCTGTGCGTGAAGAGAGCTGCACTACCAGGCCACTGTAGTGTGTACTTCACCAATCGTACTACTCCCATCAGGCTGTGGCCGAGACTCAGCTCCCGTCCCTACCCCTTGTTGTCCACTACTGTCCTGCTCTGCTCCATGAGCTTCTTATCATACCTTTATCTTAAAACTATGTATGGTTCCTGCCTCCACTATATCGTTCTGCCAGACTATTCCACTTCCCAGACTACCTCCCATGGCTGATGAAATGCTTCCCAACATCCCTGACTCATCTGAGTCTTCAGCTTCCCAGTTGTGCCCCCTTGTTTATGTAGTCCTCTCTGGAACATCCTGTCACTATCTACCTTGTCGATTCCTACAGTATTTTGTATGTCAAACATTGGCGTCTCCTCCAACCCTCTCTATATGCTGTTAGTCGTATTTCAACCTTCTCTTCATAGGACAGTCCCCTGAGTTGTGGAACTAGCCCACGTAAAACTTGACCTTGCCCACTTCTGACGTGCTTTACCAGGGGTTCCAGACTGGAGCTGCATATTTCCAGTATACCGGATGCACATTGGTGTACAGTGTTCCTTGAATGATTCCTTGTTATGCACGAACGCTAACTGAAGCCTACAGTCGCGCCTATATACATTTAAAAATATTCGGTTTATGTGTTTCCGAGACGTCTTATGCTTATACTTCCACCCAAGGTCTTCTTGTTTGAGGTTTCAGCCTTTGTCCACTCTAGCCTGTACTCTGTCGGCGGTCTTCTTTGCTCTTCTCTGATCTTCATGACTTTGCATTTGTAGGTATTTACAATTGAGAAGAAGCAGACCAGATGTCATTTGTCCAGGCCCGTTTGAAGTCCTGCTTGGTCTTCATCCGATGCGATTCTCCCACACTTAAGAACCAGAACAGAGACTTCTGAGTCTATCCTGTCCGTCATGTCATTCACATATACCAAGAATAGAACTGGTCCTAGGACTGTTCTCGCGGCACTGCTCGTCATAGGCGCTCACTGTGATACCTCTCATCACGCACCATGACCCGTTGTTGTTTCCCGTGAGGTATTCCTGATCTATCCCAGTTCCCTTTCCCGTTATAATGCTTGGTCTTCCAACTTTTACTAATTTATGTGAGGAACTGTGCCCAAGGCCTTCCTGCAGTCCAGGAAATGCAATCAACCCAAAACCCTTCTCTCTCTTGCCTTACCCCCTGTTTTTTTTATCATAGAACTTTAGGAGGTTTGGAAAAACAGGATTTGCCTTCCTGGAATTCCTAATGTGTGTTAGTTACCCGTTACCCTTTTGGGCCAGGACATGCGATTTGACACTAGGCCTGTTGTATATTGTGTGTGTGTGTGTGTTGTGGGAAAAAACTTGAAATGTTTCAGCCCCCCGGGAAATTTAAAACCCCGGGGCCCCCCGTGCGGAAGCAAAGCGCCAGCCACCATGCCATCGGGGGGGGGTGTGTGTGTGTGTAAGAAAACCAATTGCGTGGATAATAAATAAGTCAGGGTAAATTTTTTAAAATTTCATAATGGTTTAAGGTTTCAATTTAGAGAATTGCAAAAAAAAAATAATTAGTATTTAAAATTTTTTGGTCAATATCTTCACACAGCGGCAAAATTTTAATAAAATTTTCCTTTAAAAATTCACGGAGGAAATAGCTTGCCTTCAAGGGATTGTCATAATATTTTATCGGGAAAAAGTAGGGTGTATTTTGCATTTTGCTTAGCGGGCTAATATGCAATATTTTGCTTGGGATCTTTCTCGAAAGGGTTTCAACCATCAACCACATGCCAAAACCCAAAATTTTTCTAAAACCCCGAAGTGTTCCCCCGAGTTCCCAAAAAAACACTCCTCGCCCACCCAACATTCATGTACCATAAAGGGGAAAAAACCTCACATTTTCTTCCCCAGTTTTAGATGAAGTCTTAATAATCCGCGGGACTCAATCTACAATTTCCCTCATTAATATGAAAACCCACTTTCTTACTTTCTTTGCGGGCCTATAAGAGTTTCATGAGTAGTTTTTCCCTGCTGCAGTTATTACCATCAAGGAATTACATTATACGCAAAAAATTTGGGGACCTGACACAAGTGCTATAAAAGGGCCGATAAAAAACAACCCCACGCGGTTAATTTAATTTTTCTGAAATGCTGTTTAAAAATAAGAATTTCCTCCATGCGGGAAAACAATTTTTCCCAAATTACTTTAATCTTTGCAAGAAATTTGCAAAAACTTTCTTTCTTATCCAGAAAAAAACATCGATTTAAACATATTTTTCAGAAAATAATGTTAAAATATTCAAAAATGCCTACTTGAACAGAATGTAATGATCCTTTTGAGTATTCTTTCCAAGCCCTTTTAAAACCCAAAAATATACAGTCCATCCACCCTTTTTTTTCAGATTATTTTCGTTGCCTTATCTTAGAAGTACGAAACATTTTCCTAGTGTCTGTCACTTGTCCTTCCATACTAATTTAACGGTATTTATTCCCAAGGTTTATTATGTCTTATAATATAAAAATTTACCATCCAAAGACTGGATTTACGACCCCCAAACTGAGTTGTTGTTTTTAATTCGCTTTTTTTCCTTTGAAATTATATTCCCTTTCTCAATTTTATAAGACTTTGACATTTGGTATTTACTGGGGAAAACCCTTTTCCCCACCACATAGTGGCTTCATCAGTCCAAAAACAAAGAAGAACAGTAAAACGAGAAGGAGTTTGATGTTATCAATCCCTAAACCCGGGAATTGATGTTATTCAGTCCATCAATCTTGAAGATATGTTAGTCCATCAATTTTGAAGATATGTTCAGTCCATCCCCTGAAGATAGGGTTCAACCACCAATCTTAAGATATGTTCAGTCCATCAATTTTGGGAAGAAAAACAGTCCATCAATCTTGAAGATATGTTAACCCATCAATCTTGAAGATAGGTTCACCCATCAATTTTTGAAGATATGTTCAACCCATCAATTTTTGAAGATATGTTCAGCCCATCAATTTTGGGAAATATGTTCACCCATCAATCTTGAAGATATGTTCAGTCCATCAATCTTGAAGATATGTTAAAATTCCATCAATCTTGAAGATATTTTACATCAATTTTTTGAAGATATGTTCAACCCATCAATCTTGAAGATATGTTAAACCATCAATCTTGAAGATATGTTCAGTCCATCAATCTTGAAGAAAAAACCCAGTCCATCAATCTTGAAGAATGTTTAATTTTAATCTTGAAGATATGTTCAGTCCATCAATTTTTGAAGATATGTTCACCATCAATTTTTAAAGATATGTTCAATCCATCAATTTTTGAAGATATGTTTAGTCCATCAATCTTGAAGATATGTTCACCCATCAATCTTGAAGATATGTTCAGCCCATCAATCTTGAAGATATGTTCAACCCCATCAATCTTGAAGATATGTTAGCCCATCAATCTTGAAGATATGTTCAATCCTTTTAATTTTAAGTTTGTTCACCCATCAATCTTGAAGATATTTTTTCAATTTATCAATCTTAAGATATGTTCACCATCAATCTTGAAGATATGTTCAACCCATCAATCCGGGAAGATATTCAGTCCCCCAACCCGAAGTTTGATAAACCCCATCAATCTTAAAAGATTGTTCATCCATCAATTTTGAAGATTGATGACGAACCTGAACAGGGCCCGTTTCCCGGGTTGAGGGACTGAAACCCTCAAACTCCTTTTTTTTTTTTCTACCGTCCTTCTGTGATTGAACTGAAAAAAGGTGGGTGATATGTTTCCTCAGTATAGATTTCCAAATATTGCATAAGTGTTCATTTTTATTTTGCCGTTTTTCTCACCATTTATCTCATTATTCTCCCCTTTTTAAAAATAATTTAAAAGTTGGGGGGAATCACCTGAAGGGGGAAAATTTAAAAAAAACAGCCAATTTTGGTTTTAAAAAATGGTAAAACCACTATTTGTCATATAATTTTAAGGGCCTTTTATTAAAATGATAAAGCCAATGGATGGCGAAACGTCTACAAGTAAAGATACCCCCAAAGATGCCCATTTGTCAATTTCCCTTATCTTCCCGGGGTGATCCAGTTTTGACCCCCGGAAATGCAACTACCCCCTTTGTTTTTGGGGTGCAACTTGAGACGTTCAAAATGGGTTAAAAATATTTTTTTTGGGGGGTCTGGGCTTGAGAATGAGTTCCTGGGGGAAAGGGCCCGTAGGCCTGGGCCCGTTTTCCGCCCTTTTCCCCCCTTTTTTAAAAGAATTTAATAAAACTGATATAAAATTTTCCCCCAGCATCATCACAGAACATTATAAGAAGAATCACCACAATTTCCCCTTTTTGACTTAAAAAATTTTATACATGCCCCCCCTTTTCCATTAGTGCCCCCCTCCCCTACCAGTCCAATGCTTCGTCTGCTGCACGCCCCCACTCCAGTAAAAACCCCAAGTTTTTTGATTTTAAGGAAATCGTAACCCCCTTTTTTCAAAAAAATTTGGGGGGGGGAATTTGAGCTAGAATTGTCACGGCCGCTGGGGGAGATTCGTCTGTAAAACATGCATTTGTCCCCCAAAAGTGGGGGTTTGCAACCCCTTCCCCGGGGGTTTTAAAATTTTCCCCTTTTTGGGGATGAATTTTACAGTAGCCGGGGGGGCCCCCCAGTGGCCCCCAGCCTCTGGGTGAGGGGGGGCCTCTTCACCTCCCCCTTTTTTTTCCCCCTCATCTTCCACTATTGGCTGTATATATTTATATTATTTTCATGTATTGAAAAAATATTTAGATGTTGCAATGTGTATAATTAAAAAAACCCTTTTTTAATTTTTTCCCTTTCATGCCCTCCTTTCGCTTACACCCCCCCAATCTGCCCCCTCATTTACGTCTCCAAGAGGGGGGTTTGTTCCCGGATTTAAATTTTTTCTTGTGGAATATTTATGCATTGATTTTAAAAATTTTTTTCTGTGTTCTCTAATAAATTTTTTTTTCCATTCTATAGTATGAAGACCCAAAAACCCCGATCTGCATATTCAAGTGAAGAGGTTTTGTATAATTTTTGATATAAATCCCAGTAATTGTTTCCGACTTATTACTTACGCTTAGGCATGGCTGTCTTGGCTGGGGGATGGGGGCCCCCATAACTCCATGTCTTTTTTGCATTATGGGGGGCCCCAACCCCCCTTATATTTTTTATTTTATAAGGCATGGGTTTTTTTAATTTATAGACTTTGTGTTTCCCTTTTTTGGGGTCAGAAAATTTTGATCCTTAAGGTTTTTTTTTCTCATTGCCATGAGATTGGGAAACTCCCCCGGGGGGAATTTGGGGGGTGCCCCCACAAATGGCCCCCGCTGCAGGAGAATTCGGGGGGGAAAGAAGGAGGTTAAATTCTTCAGAAAAAAAGGGGGAGGCTTTTTTTTTGCCTAGAGGGGTTTTTGGGGGGTGAGGGGGGGGGGTTGGGGGGGGGAAGGGGGGAAAGGGGTTACCAACAGGAAAGTATGTGGGTGGGGTGGTTAAAAATTAAAAAGGGGAAGATAAAGAAGGTTAATAGAGAAGATGGGAAGGTGGGGAAACGATTATCTGTTCTCCGGGAGAGTGTATTTCAGTGGTCAGTGAGGTTAAAGGTACCACTGACCCCTGCTAATCAACGTAAGAATATTCTGATTGTGGGAAATTTTAAAAAAAATATGACTGTGCCCCTTTTTTTAAAAGAGACAGGGGGAAAGGTTTGGGGCAGAGGGCCCCCCGGGGTTTAAAAAGGGGGGAATAGCCCGCAGGTTGGATAATATTATGTCAAATGGAAAAAATTTATTATCGTCTTAGTGCTGGGGTAGACATTTTGGGGAAAGGGGCAGAAGACAGGAGCTACTAGGGTAAGTATAGGTCTGCAATAGAAGGGTTAGGTCTTTTAAGGGGGGGTCCCAATCAAAAACATTTTGCCCCCCGGGGGGAATGAATGGATTCCAGGGAATTGGGGGGAAAAAATTTTTTTGGGTAGGGGAAAAGAAGGGGGGGGAAATTGCAGTTCCATTCATTGATAACTGGGAAAAATTTTCAAGGAAACGGGTATGTTGGGGGGGATGGGATTTTGGGGTTTTGGGGGTTTTTATTAGCCGATTCGATTTTTTGGGGGTTTGGGGGGGGGACGGTTTTTGTGACTTTATACTGATAGATTATAGAGGGTATGGGGTGTTTGTGGTAAACAAAAAAGGCTGTAGATTAGGTTGGGGAAAACCCCCTATTACCCAGGATAAATTCCCCCGGGGGTGTTTAAAAAAAAAGATTCAAAATAAAGTTGCTTTTAAAAGGGAAAAAAAAACCCCCCCCAAAAAACAAAAAAGATAGTAGAGGGAAAAAAAGGGGGAAAACCCCTTTTTAAAGGTTTTTTTTTACAAATATAGGGGGTTTTTAAAAATAAGATAGATGAGCTAAAAATTTCTTCAAATGCAGGTAATATAGATATTATTGCTATAACAGAGACCTGGTTTTTAAACCCGAAAGTAGAGAAAAATTTTTTTCCGGGGAAAAAAACATTCAGGGTTACAAATATTCCCCCACCGTTAGGGGGAAAAGGAAGGGTGGTGGGGGGATGGGCTTTGAGATAATTTAAATTTGTTTGGGGTTTTTAAAAAAATATAAAATTTTTAAAAGAATCTGATTGGGGAGTTTCTTGAGGCTGAAAAAATTTTAATTTTTTGGGGGGTTTTTGGCCCCCAAGTCTGATAGGGGGGGCAGTGTTTCTAAGGGAGA
>WNWK01032219.1:0-22064 GCA_009830355.1 Cherax destructor
TGTACAGCAATATTCCAGCCTAGCTAGAACAAGCGATCTGTAAAGTGTCAACATGGGCTTGGCATCCCTGGTTTTGAAGGTTCTCATTATCCATCCTGTCATTTTTCTAGCAGATGTGATTGCTACGGTGTAATGGTCCTTGAAGGTGAGATCCTGACATGATCACTCCCAGGTCTTTGACATTAGTTTTTCGCTCTATTGTATGGTTGGAATTAGTTTTGTACTCCGATGGGATTTCAATTCTTCACTTTTTCCGTATCTGAGTAATTGAAATTTCTCATCATTGAACTTCATATTGTTTTCTGCAGCCCATTAAAATATTTGGTTTATGTCTGCTTGGAGTCTTGCAGTGTCTTCAACGGTGGACACTGTCATACAGATTCGGGTGTCATCTACAAAGGAAGACACAGCACTGTTAGTTAGTTACCATTTTGTCCTAGGCACATGTCGATTAGACACTAGGCCTGTTTTATGTGTGTGTGTGTGTAACGAAACACTCGAAATGTTTCGGCCCCGCCGGGAATTGAACCCGGGCCCTCCGTGCGTGAAGCAAGAGCGCTAGCCACCATGCCATCGGGGACTGTGGCTTATATCCCTGTCTATGTCCGATATGAGGATTTGACGAGTTTTGCTACTAGAAAATTTAAACCCGTGAGTGGTGGCCCAATCGGAAACACGGTTGACGGCAGTTAGTTTGATATCTTTATTATGCACCCCATACCCATCCTGTGGGCGGTAGTCAAAATATTACAGAGGTACATAATGGGTCCAGGGACTGGACCTCAAGTTTGATAGCTGAGCAAGTTACAAAGGTAATGAACTCAGATGGTCACAATCATGACAAGTTACAAAGGTATTTGCAGATTACAGAGGATATATAGGGTCCAGAGACTGGGCCCCAAAGTTTTGATAGCTGAACAAGGTACAATGGTAATGAATTCACTAGTTACAAGGTAATGAATCATGTAAGTAAATTTACTTACGTCTGTACATGGTTGCACTCATGAACAAATTATAAAGCAATGAGCAATCTATTAGTCTACACCCAGCCACAACTGTAATGAGTTATTGGTGCAAATTTTAATTGTTGGGTCACACACACACACATATACATATACACATACATATACACACACACATACATGTATATACATACACACATACACATACACACATATATACATACACACATATATACATACACACACACACACACACGTGTCAATGCTTTATTTACAGGGAGCAAAGTCAGGGTATTTTTCCAGAATGGTCTGTAATATACCACTGTGGATAAAATACTTTGACATATCTTGAACATTTCTGAGTGAGTTGTCTCTGAATTCATTAATTTTATCGCACTCCAGTACATAATGAAGCAGGGTGTGACAATAATCATGCTGGAGGGAAACTGCAATGAGGTGACAGTCAGCACCCGCACAAGCTATAGCAAAGTCATCAACATAAAGGGATGACCAAATATTGGATGGGAGAACTGATGCCTGATTATTTATAGCAAGGAGAAAGAATGTTGTGCTCAGAACACAACCCTGGGGACACCTTCAGCTTGACAAACTCCGGGAAAGCTCATTACTAACCTGGACTCGGAAATGTCTTTCAGTTAAGAAGGCCTTAAGGAAATATGGTAGATTGCCTCGGAGGCCTAAGGAATAGGCCTGGGCCAAGATATTATACCTCCAAGTTGTGTCATAAGCCTTTTCAAGGTCAAAAAAGATGGCGATAACCGAGTGGTTATTAGCAAAAGCATTACGAATATACGTATCCAAGCGCAGTAAGGGGTCAATGACAGAACGGCCCTTACGAAAGCCATATTGACTAGTAAACGTGCGTCTCTAAATACCACATCAAACGTCTATTAACTAGACGTTCCATCACCTTGCAAACTGCACTGGTAAGAGGGATGGGACGGTAGTGGGAGGTATCATGTCCCGTAGTACCCGGTTTGCGAAAAGGGAGGACAATAGCAGACTTCCACAGCTGGGGAAGAACTCCTTGTGACCATATAGAGCTGACTGATGTAAATGCTGTAGCATACGAATAGGTATGCCGTCTGGCCCAGCTGTCGATGATCGGCAAGCAGAGAGTGTTGCCTCCAGTTCTTGAAGGGTAAAAGGCACATTATAAGATTCTTCTCAGAGAGAAGAAAAATCTAAGGGTTTTAACTCGCTGGCAGACTTAGAAGAAAGGAACGAAGGGCATAGATGGAGCCCCTGAGAAATGCGGACGAGATGATTACCAATTTCAGTGGCAACGGCAAAAGGGTGTGCTATATCGACACCAGCAACCTGAAGAACAGGAACCGGGTCGGGGAAGAATTTACCACTCAATTTCAGCACTTTCTTCCAGACTGCACTAATCGAGGAAGCCGAAGTGACGGTAGAAATGTAATCCCGCCAGCAAGTGCGTTTAGCGTCACATATGACACGGTGAGCAATTGCTCTCCTATGCTTAAAATCAAGGAGTCTCTCTGTGGTTCTGTTATACCGGTACCTGCCCCACGCAGGGGTTTCAAATGTACTGCCCGAGCACAAGCAGGAGACCACCAAGGCACGCACTTCTGAGAATGCTTGCCCGAGGTTTGGGAATAGAATGTAAAGCTGCTTAAGACGGAGGACGAGAAGAGATGTAAAACCTCATCAATGGAGGACGAGGAAGATGATTAGAGGTTAGATTTTGCCACCGGAGTAGCTAGTTTATTGTGCACCCCATATCCATCCTGTGGACGGTAGCGCAAGAGCATATGGATACACAAAAGGCTTAGGAACTAGACCCCAAAAGGGTTAACAATTGTACATATGGATTTATATCTACAGTTCACTTATCTGTTACAAGCAAATGTAGGGAATTTTCTTAGTATATCTGGTATCTTATTTTCATTAATAAGATATCTTGACATGTCACATAGATTATTATACTGTCTATCTGTGTATAGGAAGGAGCCTCATGAAAGGCAGTAAGATGCGCGTAAAGGTCCCAATTCGCCCGGTCAAATTGCCAGCGTGGGCTACGAGGAGGTGGAGAATACGAAGGAGACATAAAGATGATTGGAAAATGATCGCTGTCATGTACGTCCGGGAGGACAGACCAGGTGAAGTCGAGGACAGTTGAGGAAGAGCAGATGGAGAGATCGATACAGAAGAAAGAATGAGTTCGAGGATCAAAATGGGTGGGAGTACCCGTATTTAAAACATGGAGGGGAAGAGAAGCAAGAAATGCCTCCAACTGAACGCCGTGGGAGTCACTGTGCGACCCCCCCCCCCCCAGAGAAAATGGTGTGCGTTAAAATCGCCAAGTAAGAGAAGGGGTGGCGGTAAGGAAGAACCCAGAAAAGCAACATCTGGGATAGACAATGCCCGAGAAGGGGACAGATACAAATAACAGAGTGTATACCACTTATTCAAGTGGACACGGGCTGCAGTGTAATGTAGAGAAGAATGAACATAGAGCTGATGGTATGGAATACCAGTGTGTATAAGAAGAGCACTTTCGTTAAAGGTTCCATAATAATAATAATAATAATAATAATAATAATAATAATAATAATAATAATAATAGTTTATTTGGACATGATACAAAGAATTACAATGGGTTATGAGATGTTATGAGGTGTACATGCCAAAAGCCCCTAATATGCAGGGCATTTTGGGCAGACTTAAAATTAACTTAAAACTAAATGTTAAGAATTTTAGTAAATAGTTTACAATATGAGTATAGTTGAGTATTTAAGCTATGAAATTTGAACATAGTTTAGATATGACATTTTTAAACAATTTTATACTTTTGTCTTATTTATAAAATTAATTAAATCAAAATTTGATCAAAACCATTTTTACTATTAGCCCAATAGTTCTTTGCATTCATTTACCTCTTATTGCCTTTTATAAACTCTAAAGTTTCAACCAGTGCAATATTGAATCCAAATAATTGTCCAAAACAATTTAATACTAGTTATAGTAATTATTCCAACCAGTCATTTGCCAGTCCAATTAGTAAATCATAAACATTGTTCAAATATTCTATATTTCTGTGAACAATTGTTCAAAATTGTAATAATCCAATAGTTAGTAAGAATTTAATCTAGTACCATACTATTAAGTTTAGCATAATCCATTGTTCTCAAGTCTAGTTATAGAATCACACTAAATATTATGATTACAGGCATTGATCCTGACATCAACCTATTATTAAATGACTTACATGATTCCAACAGCAACTGTAACTATTACACAGCAGATCAAGCAAATACATTGCTCAGAGCCAACAATAACATAACTATGTTCAATTACAATGTTAGATCTTTGAGTAAACATTACGATGATCTCACAGCACTACTCCAAGCCCTACAGACCAATATGTCAATCATCACACTCACTGAGACCTGGCTAAAGCCTGATACTACAGATGTCTATGCCATCCCAGGTTACACAGCCATTCACAACTGTAGGACAGATCAGCGAGGGGGTGGAATAGCTATATATTACTCAGATCAACTTGAATGTATCAATAACTCTTGCACAAGGGATGAGCATGGAGAATATATTATAGCTAAATTTAAATCAAAAGACCTGCAAAACCCTCACAGTGATAAACATCTACAGATTACCACAGTCAAACATTCACCACTTTTGTGGAAAATATTGGTATTTTCCGAAAGTTATATTCGATAAACTTTCCAATATGAATAGATATCATTAATGTGCTGTTAGTGGTTTAACCTTTATCTGGATAGGTTAGGGGAGAGGGGATTCAAGGAAGCTGGGCAGAGAGCGGGCAGTGTCTCGTGGGCCTACCCAAGACGTGGGTATCCAGGTCTAAATGGCGTCAGGGATTTGGCGTTTACGGCAGCCTAGCCGTGATTAACAACCACACTTCGTAATAGGGAGTGTGGAAAATATTGGTATTTTCCGAAAGTTGTAATTGATAAACTTTCCAATATGAATAGATATCATTGCTGTGTTGTTGTTGGCTTAACATTAACTGAAAAGAATCAACGAATTCACACGCATGCGCGAGATGCCTGGGCAGCTGGGCAGGGAGGCGGCATAGAGGGGAATAAGCCGAGAGTGAACTGGGAGCCTACCGACCCGATCAGGTGATGGGATGGCCTGTCGAATTTGGAGATTCCGCCCACCAAATCGGATTTAATTACCTCCTTTCGTAATGTGGAGGAATATCCAGTGACGGGGGGAATATCAAGTGGGACAATCGGTCCAGGAGGTCCAGTAATAGGACAATAATTGTGAAATAAGGTGGGCCGCCGGCGAGTGACGCGGTCATAGGCCTATTTGAACTGAGTGAAATGACCATACGGCAGGATAAAGTCGTAACCCTGATGTTGGGGAGTTCATCTTAGAAGAGACTGTAATATATTCGATGAACTGTGGGAAATGGTGAATATAGTGAAACCGAGTTGTAAATAATCAGGGGTTGATTGTATCGACCGGGTCTGGCTTGGGTACGCCATACCCCGACCGCCATATTGGATGTGATTGAAATGAACTAACATATCGCAAGTTATCTACTCGAAATTCAAGTATCGAGACTGTGAATGTGTATAAACTAGTGGGGCATTAAGCCAGGATACACGTAATATGTAAAGTTATACGTATAAACAGTACAAACGGTCGGATTAGTGCGAGGATCTGATTCGCTACCCCGACCAACCACATGTTAACGAACGCTCGGTCTCGTGGGCGTATAAGAGTGCACAGAAATTAACCTTCCTTGACTCGACGAGACAGCTAATACCATCGCGATCGAATCAGATCGCAGGAGGACGCCAACAACGGAACGACTCCCTCATCTAAAGCTAAGTACTCTGTTGTCGACTTTGTTATTGGCCAATGATATTGTTACGCACAGTAGATGTACTTTAGCTAGGTCAACGATCTACGATACACCGCTATAATGCTGTTAATTAGGTGAGTGTTGGTCATAATAATTTAACTGTCTGTTCTCTATCTCTTCTCCGTGTGATCAGTTGTTCAACAACCTATACAGTCCACTTAAATTTAACGTAATATAGCTATAATAAATGATCTTCTCAAATTTATTTATACTGGTCTAGAGTGCAGTGGGCTAACGAGAATATTGAAGGTACCCCTCGGTGCGGCCAGGAGCGGGTAAAGTTCTCACATACCTTAAAGGGAATGACTGCGGTAAAATTTATACGAGTCGGTCATCTCCTGGGAGTTTGTTTATTGCTAGTGGCGGTGTCCCAGATAGACTTCTCTCACAATTCCCCACAGCGCCCGTTGGTCCGTCCTGAACCGGATGTGATTAGTGAATTAATCATTATTGAATTAATTAATTAATAAATAAGTGACTGATCATAGGAAGTGAGTATAGAGTACACAGTTAATTAATTGTGTGGTGGACAGTAATTAGTCCAATTAATTGCTAGCACAGGCGTGGCTACGATTTGTGCAAGAGTAAGGTGTGAGAATCACCTTTATAAACAATTTATTTAATTTGTGACGTCAGTGGTTATTAATTCTACAACCATGACTGAAACTGGTTGGAGTTCCCATGCCGGGTGGCAAAACCATGGATATTAAAGCCAAGAAAGCGTCGTTGCAAGCTCGCAAGGGACATGTAACAAAGACACACAATACGTGTTTGAACTTAGTGGACGAGCCGTCGACGAGTCTTATTGACTTAGAAACAAATTTTGAGTTACTAGAACTCAGGTACGCGTCGTACGTGAAGTGGTTCAAAATCTATGAAGTCGAGTTACTGGATGATTGTGCGAGCAGTGAGGAACGAGATACACTGTTACGACAATATAGTGAATTGGAAGAAGTCATGTGTGCCTGTAAAGTTACGGTACTAGGTAGGCTAAGGAGTATGAGTGACGTGGTGGGCCAACCTCCCGCGGCAAATAAAGTGTCCCTCCCCAGACTCCCGGAAGTACAATTGTTGTCGTTCCAGCCGGGAGACAGCTGGGAGGAATTTTGGTCAATTTTCAAGGCAATGGTGCACGATCGGAAGGATCTGGAAAGTGTTGCCAAGTTGATTTATTTAAAGGGACAATTGAGGGGAGATGACCTCATTCTCATTCAGGCTTTCCCGAATGTAAACAACTCTTATAGAGAAGCTATTCGTCTGCTAGAGGGTACTTATGGTAACTCGGAACAGCATACAGTGGATTTAGTACTGGCAGTGGTTAATTTGAAACCGCCAGGGCACAACTACAAAGAGTTGCAACAGTTTCGGATCAAACTAGAGAGCACTCTCCAGATTTTGAGTAACAAACACAATTTGGAGAATGCAAGTTGGTTCGTTTGTCCGGTAGTACGAGCTAAATTGAACCATAAGACGATAGAGTGGTTATCTAACAAGTACCACAAGGCTTACTTCGGGTTGGGAGAGATAAGGACGGGTTTGCAAGAATTAATTGTTCAGTTGCAAACTAACCAGCCCACTATTTTTAAGAATACTGGTCATAGTGACGTTGAGTCATCAACTAAGTTCCACAAATCCCTCCTAGTGTCAAATCGACATGTGCCTAGGACAAAATGGTAACTAACTAACAAAGGGAAAAATTATCCCAATAGTAATAGTTACAACCCAACCACTAAAAGGGGTTATGTTGGCACATATCAAGTGACAGGGACCAGTAATAGTGGTTCGTCACAACAAGACAGAAAGAATAAACACCCCAATAAGGGTAACCCGGGGGGTAAGCTGTCGAGCCAGGAGAAGAGAGATTGTCTCTTCTGTAATGAAACCCATCTCTCTAAACTCTGCGTTACCTATAATTCTTGGGATGCGAAAGTGAGGAGATTGGATGAGCTGAACCGGTGTATTCGATGTCTTGGTAATCATAATCTGAGGGATTGCCAGACCAAACTGAATACTTGTCACCAATGCAATAATGGTAGGCACCACATCGTGATGTGTAAGAGCGGGTGTAATCCTAGTAATGGTAAGGATAATCACCCCGACACTACAGTGGCGCACGTAAAGCTTGCAGCTAACGTTCGTAATGGTTTAGCTGAAGTAGCACTACCTGTGTTGGACATGACAGTTAAAGATAAATGGCGTAAATCCAAGACTGTAACAGCATTGTTAGATCAGGGATCACAACGTACTTTCATAAAGCGCAGTTGCCTTAATGGGATGAAAATACGAAAAGGGGATCCTACCACATTAAAATTGTCGGGTTTTCTCTCAGATAAAAGGGCCCAGTCATATGACACGGTTTATGTAAACGTCGGTCTGGGCAGAGAGAAGACCCAAGTTAATGCAGTAGTCGTGGATAGACTACCGGAGAAGGTCTCCACTGTGGGTCTTAATGCCACCAAGCAGAGACTCTCACAGAATAATGTGAAACTGGCACCATCTGTGGTCAATAATGACTCGGTGGGGCCAATAGGAGTATTAATAGGCAGCGACTATTATGCAGCCTTTGTGAAGGGTATGACGAAGAGGTGCGGAGTCACTCTTCTCAACACGGGTGCAGGCCATGTCATTTATGGCCGGCTCCCTCGCAGTAATGAATGACTGGAGGAAGCCATAAATGCAGTCACTGTGTGTCTTACGCACGAAATGCCGCCCCAGAGTACCTATTCTTCTATAGAGAATGCCGTTGAACCAGTACACAAGTTATGGAACTGGACAGTATCGGGATTAATGTAAATGAAGAAAGTCCAGATGATTCCTTCACTCAGGAACAATACCTGAAGGATGTTAAATTTGAGTCTGGACAATACTGGGTGCGACTCCATGGAAGCTAACCCATCCGGAACTACCCACTAATTTCCGGATGGCGTATGGTCAGTTAAAGGCCCAGCTCCACGAATTGAGTAAGACACCAGAATTGCTGACTGCTTATAATGGGATCATTAATGAACAGTTAAATAATCAGTTCATAGAGGAGGTACCCCCTGAGCAAGCCAATATTTATGGCCACTACTTACCTCATCACGGAGTGAAGAAGGATTCCAAAACCACTCCTTTGAGGATCGTGTTTAATTGTAGTGCCAGGGGTAATAAAATGTACCTAGTTTGAATGATTGTTTAATGACAGGTCCGTCGCTGACGGAGAAATTGGGAGATGTGTTATTGAATTTCAGAGTTAATAGTTATGCCTTCACGGCAGACATAAGTAAAGCTTTCCTGAGAGTGGGATTGCAAGAGACGGATCGGGATTACACAAGATTTCTGTGGCCAGAGGATCCTAGCAATCCACTTAGTCCGCTGAAAACTTTCAGATTCAGAAGTGTCTTATTTGGGGCTACTTTTAGTCCGTTCTTACTTCAGGCGACGATAAATGCGCACCTTAAACGTACAGGTGGTCCACTGAGTGAAATAATGAGTAAACAATTCTATGTGGACAATTTCCTGGGGGTGACGTCAACTGAAGAGGAGCTAATGAAGATATATGAAGGGGCTAATGACATAATGCAAGGTGCAAATATGCGCTCAGGGAGTGGAACAGTAATTCGTCCAGGTTAAAGGACCGAATAAATAAAGATAATCCCGGCGATGAAGTATCTGGGTGTAGCAATGTATTGGGACTGACTTGGGATACTGAAAGAGACTTGATATCGTTAAAGCCTAATAATTATAGTATGCCCAAGAAATTAACGAAGAGAACCCTGTTGGCTGAAGTTTCAAAATGTTTCGATCCGCTAGGCTTAGTGGCGCCTCTTACAATCCGAGGGAAATTATTGGTACAAGAGGCATGGAAGCAGAAGTGTGCTTGGGATGAAACCCTACCTGAGGAATTCGTTAACAGGTGGGAAGAATTAATTGGTGATTATGAGAAAGTTCCAATGTTAGAGTTCCCGCGGTGTGTAGCCCGCTCTGGAGTGGAAAATACACTCCACATTTTTTGCGATGCTTCTAAATTAGCGTATGGAGCAGTCGCTTATCTTCAATGTGATAAAGATATTTCTCTTGTCATGTCTAAAACTAAAGTGGCTCCAATTAAATTACGTACGTTACCTCAGTTGGAATTAACCGCCATTTATGTGGGTGTCAAATTAGCTGATTATTTACGGAGTAAATTGCCGGAGATAAATATTAGCGACACCATAATTTGGTCTGATAATGAGGTATCCTTGCAGTGGATCCGCAACGGAACCAGCAAGATTATATTCGTGCAAAATAGAGTCGCCGAGATTAACCAGATGCAAGAGAAATATGACAGTTTGGGTCAACATAAGTTAACTTTTAACCATATTCCCGGAGCGGAGAACCCAGCTGATTTCTTGTCTCGTGGGTTGACTTATGTAAAATTTGTGGAGACTTTATCGTGGTTTAAGGGACCCAGTTGGTTGGTGAATAAAAGTAACTGGCCTGTTCAAAGGCGCATATTGCTCCGGTGGAAATTACTGTGAACACGGCTCCAGTCCTCGGTCCCTCCTTAGCCATTGATATAAATAAATACTCATCCTTCCCAAAATTGATTAATGTCACGAAGTTGGTGTTTAACTTCATAAACAAGATGAATATCCCGTATGATTTTCCTCATCCCCTGAAATACTGGGTACAGAGAGTACAAGGAGAAATCTATGGAGAGGAGATTAAATTGCTAAGGGATGGAAAACTTGGGAAGGGTTCAATAATAGAGAAATTGGGGCTAT
The DNA here is from genome assembly GCA_009830355.1 of Cherax destructor. Lineage (NCBI taxonomy): Eukaryota > Metazoa > Arthropoda > Malacostraca > Decapoda > Parastacidae > Cherax > Cherax destructor. The sequence continues at coordinate 10,611 of WNWK01032219.1, forward strand.
ACTTGGAGGATGACGTAATCAAGTGCAGAGGTAGATTGCAAAATGCTGAATTGGGTGAATATGCTAAACACCCTATCTTGCTGCCCAAGACTCATCATCTGACAACTTTAATTGTATTAAATGCCCATAAAAATGTGATGCATGGTGGAGTACAAGATACCTTAAATTGTATTAGGAAACTTTCTGGATTCCTCAGGGGCGACAGAGTGTGAAGAGGGTGATTAAGACATGTGTAGTGTGCCGCCGTGTGGATGCCAGAACCTATATGTACCCAGGACCTCCACCATTGCCCAAGGAACGAGTGCAGTTAATAAAGCCATTTGATGTAACCGGTGTAGATTACAGTGGCCCAATCATTTTAACGGGTACTGCAGATGGTGTTCCTTTAAAGGTGTATGTGTGTTTATTCACTTGTACCGCTACAAGGGCAGTACACTTAGAAGTGGCACAGGATTTGTCTGCAGAACAGTTCATACAGCTGTTTCGTAAATTTGCAGCTAGGAGATCCTGTCCGAGACTCATGATTTCAGATAATGCCACTAACTTTGTAGCGGGAGCGCAACATTTGAAGGAATTAAATGAGAGTAATGAAGTACAATCTCTGTTAAATCAGCGAGGGTGTGGCTGGAAGTTTATTGCTCCTAGGGCCCCTTGGCAAGGGGGATTGTATGAAAGACTGATAGGTACAGTGAAGAGGTGTCTGCGTAAAGTATTAGTGGAGGCAGAGAATCGGATAAATAATCGTCCTCTCTCGTACATTGTTGATACTCCCGACGCAGAAGTACTGACTCCTTCTCACTTGATATGTGGGCGGAAGCTAGAAGCTGCACCTATCTATCGAGATAATCCTGCGGAAGTTGATGAGGATTATAATAATGTGACAGTGTTAAGTGATAAATATAAGATGTTGAATAAAGTAATTAATCATTGGTCTACTGTGTGGCGCAAAGAGTATCTTCTTACATTACGTGAACATTTTTATGGTGCGTCAGAAGCGGCTAATCGACAGAATATTCAACCGGGTGACTGACATTGTGTTAATTGATACTGAGCAACCTCGAACATTGTGGCCTCTGGGTAAGATAGTGACATTATACCCAGACGCTCAGGGTATTGTCAGGAATGTCAAAGTGTTGTGTCGCGGCCAAGAGAGTTTACGCACCATTAATAAGTTAATCCCCTTAGAATTAAAGGAAGTTCTATCAACTGGGAACGAAAATCTAAGGGAAAGTGACACAAGTGATGTTGAAGACGACACGGACCAGGGGATACCAGAAACAGGGAGTGTGATTCGACCTACCCGGAAGTCAGCTGTTCAGTCCAGGGAGGGCTGGAAGCGCCTGTTGAAAACTGACTCGATTTGATTCGTCTAACAACGAACTCTGCCCGGCCGCAGTGTGGAAAATATTGGTATTTTCCGAAAGTTGTAATTGATAAACTTTCCAATATGAATAGATATCATTGCTGTGTTGTTGTTGGCTTAACATTAACTGAAAAGAACCAACGAATTCACACGCATGCGCGAGATGCCTGGGCAGCTGGGCAGGGAGGCGGCATAGAGGGGAATAAGCCGAGAGTGAACTGGGAGCCTACCGACCCGATCAGGTGATGGGATGGCCTGTCGAATTTGGAGATTCCGCCCACCAAATCGGATTTAATTACCTCCTTTCGTAATGTGGAGGAATATCCAGTGACGGGGGGAATATCAAGTGGGACAATCGGTCCAGGAGGTCCAGTAATAGGACAATAATTGTGAAATAAGGTGGGCCGCCGGCGAGTGACGCGGTCATAGGCCTATTTGAACTGAGTGAAATGACCATACGGCAGGATAAAGTCGTAACCCTGATGTTGGGGAGTTCATCTTAGAAGAGACTGTAATATATTCGATGAACTGTGGGAAATGGTGAATATAGTGAAACCGAGTTGTAAATAATCAGGGGTTGATTGTATCGACCGGGTCTGGCTTGGGTACGCCATACCCAGACCGCCATATTGGATGTGATTGAAATGAACTAACATATCGCAAGTTATCTACTCGAAATTCAAGTATCGAGACTGTGAATGTGTATAAACTAGTGGGGCATTAAGCCAGGATACACGTAATATGTAAAGTTATACGTATAAACAGTACAAACGGTCGGATTAGTGCGAGGATCTGATTCGCTACCCGACCAACCACATGTTAACGAACGCTCGGTCTCGTGGGCGTATAAGAGTGCACGGAAATTAACCTTCCTTGACTCGACGAGACAGCTAATACCATCGCGATCGAATCAGATCGCAGGAGGACGCCAACAACGGAACGACTCCTCATCTAAAGCTAAGTACTCTGTTGTCGACTTTGTTATTGGCCAATGATATTGTTACGCACAGTAGATGTACTTTAGCTAGGTCAACGATCTACGATACACTGCTATGATGCTGTTAATTAGGTGAGTGTTGGTCATAATAATTTAACTGTCTGTTCTCTATCTCTTCTCCGTGTGATCAGTTGTTCAACAACCTATACAGTCCACTTAAATTTAACGTAATATAGCTATAATAAATGATCTTCTCAAATTTATTTATACTGGTCTAGAGTGCAGTGGGCTAACGAGAATATTGAAGGTACCCCCTCGGTGCGGCCAGGAGCGGGTAAAGTTCTCACATACCTTAAAGGGAATGACTGCGGTAAAATTTATACGAGTCGGTCATCTCCCTGGGAGTTTGTTTATTGCTAGTGGCGGTGTCCCAGATAGACTTCTCTCACAATTCCCCACAGGGAGTGTTATCAATGTGTTCAACGTGTAATGGAGGACATTCGGTCCGGGAAGCCCGGTAATAGGGCAGTAACTGGTGAAACAGTGAATGGCACCGGTGAGTGACGCCAGTCTAGGCCTAAGCAGGGTTCCGGTAACGTGACTATCTGACTGGATACTGTCACAACCCTGATTCTGGGTGACTTTTGTAAAGGAAGTGATGTGAAATTATTATCGGTACTTGGTGGGACGTTAAAGTCCAGTGAATCATCTTTATAAAGAATTGGAGGGGAAAGAATGGTATCGGGCGTCGCCGAGTGAAAAGGACGCCACCCCGGGGGCCGCCATGTTGGATACATTGGAATGGTAATGGGTTATCATTTTCATCTCGACACATCGACGATGAAATTTAATAAAGTGAACATTAATGAGAGTAAACCGGTTAGAAGACATTCTGGCAGGATGACACTACCAGTGGTATCAAAATTGAAAGGATGTTGCACAAATGTTGCACATGGGTTATCAAGTTTTTTTATATTTCCTAACATTAAAGTGGCGTGTGAATTAAAGAAGATTTGGTGATGTCAATATCACGAGAGAGAATGTGTGCAGTAGTTCTCAGCCACATTCTCATAACGATCATATGTTGACCTCCCGATTCTGTCCCGAGAATTGTAGAGGTGTCAAGAAGTCAATACTTCTATATCGGGACCACAACTCCACCACCATCGTCTTGCCGGGAGTATAATTACTACTGTGCAAAGACCACGAGACCGACGCGAGGGAACACCAACAAAGCAAATGACTCCTTCACCTACAGCAAAGTACTCGCTTTTTGTAGCAGTCTGTTATCAGCCGGTAGGACTGTTATAATTAGTACCTGTACCTTAGCTAGGTCAACGATCTACAATGAACATCCATGATGTTATTAATGGGTGAGTGATGGTCATGTTAACTTAATTGTGTGTTCTCTCCTCTTCTTTCTACTCTAAATCAGTCAAATCCTCATATACAGTCCACAACCATTATTGTATCGTACGTATTATTGTGAGCTAAATTTCCTTAAAAACTGGTCCAGAGTGGAGTGGGGCTAATGTGAGAATATCGAAGGGACCCCTTTGAATGCGACCAGGAGTGGGTCAAGTTTCTCACACCTCGCGGGAGTGACTGTGGTAAAATTATATTTGACGGTCACCTCCCGTGGAGATTATCTGTTTGTAAGTGGCGGTGAAGTCCATACAGGTAGTCTCACAATTCCCCACATCTGCGCGTTGGTCCTTCCTGAACCGGATGTGATTAGTGAATTAATCATTATTGAATTAATTATTTATTAATTAAGTGACTGATTGTAGAAGTTGAGTATAGAGTACACATATTAATTAATTGTGTGGTGGATTGTAATTAGTCAAATTAATTGCTAGCACAGGCGTGTCTACGATATGCGCAAGAGTAAGGTGTGAGAATCACCCTTCATAAAGATTTATTTAATTTGTACCCTCAGCGGTTATTGATCTTATAACCACTGCTGAATCTGATGGAGTTGATGCGGCTGGCAAGCCCAGGGATAATAAAGGGTCTATTTAATTTGTACCCTTAGTGGTTACTGATTCTATAACTATGGCTGAACCTAATGGAGTTAGTGTGGCTGGCAAGCCCATGAATAATATGGGGTTTATTAAATTTGTGCCCTCAGTGGTTATTGATTCTATAACCATGGCTGAACCTAATGGAGTTAGTGTGGCTGGCAAGCCCATGGATAATAAGGGGTTTATTAAATTTGTACTCTCAGTGGTTATTGATTCTATAACCATGGCTGGATCTGGTGAAGTTGCTGCGGCTGGCCAGCCCAGGGAGAATAATGTGAAACATTGCACCCTCCGTAGTAAACAATGACTCGGTGGGACCAGTAAGTGTTTTGATAGGCAGTGACTATTATGCCACCTTCGTGAAGGGTATGACGAAGAAAGGTGCTGTCACTCTTCTCAACACTGGGGCAGGCCATGTAATTTATGGCAGGCTTCCTCGCAGTAATGACTGGAGGAAGCCATAAATGCAGTCACTGTGTGTCTTACGCACGAAACGTCACCCCAGAGTAAATGTTTTTCTATAGAGGATGCTGTTGAACCAATGCATAAATTGTGGGAACTGGACAGCATTGGGATCAAAGTAAATGAGGAAAGTCCCGATGATTCCTTCACTTAGGAACAATACCTGAAGGAGTCTGGACAATACTGGGTGCGACTCCCATGGAAGCTGAACCATCCGGAATTACCTACTAATTACCGGATGGCGTATGTACAATTAAAGGACAAGCTCCACAAATTGAGTAAGACACCAAAATTGCTGACTGCTTATAACGCCGAGTGAAAAGGACGCCACCCCGGGGGCCGCCATGTTGGATACATTGGAATGGTTGTTGTGATAAAAACACAGGCCTTATTCCTAGGCTTTATTGAACACAAAATTCATGGTACATGTCTGCAACAGAAGAAAATACATCTAATGACTGCTGCTGCAGGACAGGTGATGTAAGGTGCATATGTCCTCAGAAAAGCTATAGCTACTGGCGACATATTTAAGCTTACCATGTAATCTGCATCACGAATGTATCTGTGTAAGAGAGAGACCACACGCCATGCTGGGCCATCGCTGTACTGTTTGTTGTTATTGTAGGGGCCCCTGAGGTGGTGCAGTAGTGTGTCCGGCTCCCCACAAGAGCGGTATCACTACAATCTCCCCCTTCTAAAATATCAGATACAGTAATCCTCCAAACGGTTAGGTGGGTGACGTGTACGTCCAGACCATCGTAGCCCTTGAGCCTCTTCACCGGGTTCGGTATTTTCTAGCGGGGTTTGACTATCTGCTGGAGCGGCGTCCTCTATTTCAATAGGGGTAGCCTGAAAAGGCTTCCCTGGAGAAACCGAAGCCTCTTTCGCAACATCTATTGGTGTATCTTGAGATTCCGCACTAACATTGGTTTCAACTGGGGCTAAGTGTCTTGTAGATACAGTAGTCTCTTCACCATTTTGGTAGCGAATGTGGGCATAATGCGGATTAGCTTGTAGGAGCTCTACCTCTTCCACTAAAGGATCCGTCTTGTTCATCCTACGGTGACTCTTCAGGAGAATGGGTCCAGGGTGACATAACCAGGTGGGCATGGAGGCTCCCGTAGAGGAACGACGTGAATAGTTGAAGAGTCTCTCATGAGGGGTAGCATTAGTAGCTGTGCACAGCAATGATCTAATAGAGTGAAGGGCATCAGGTAAGACAGTCTGCCAGTGTTGAACCGGTAGATTGCGAGATTTCAGTGTCATTGTAACTGACTTCCATATAGTACCATTGAACCGCTCCACTTGACCATTGCCTTGAGGGTTGTAGCTTGTTGTTCTGCTGCAAGCAATCCCTTTGTTAGCCAAAACTCCTGAAGTTCATTACTCATGAACGAGGATCCCGTCTGAATTTATATAGCCCGGCATACCAAAAATAGCGAATAACTGGGAAAGACAACTGATGACAGTTGAAGCAGTCATATTTGCACAGGGGAACACAAAAGGAAACCTAGAATATTCATCTACTATGTTAAGGAAATACCTATTCTGGTTTATGCTTGGTAGAGGTCCTTTGAAATCTATATTCAGTCTCTCGAAAGGCTGGGTGGCTTTTATGAGATGAGTTTTCTCTGGCTGGTGAAAGTTTGGCTTGCACTCTGCACATACTCTGCATGATCTGATCACTTGTCACACCTCTTCCACTGAGTAGGGCATATTCTTAGATTTAACAAAATGATACAGGCGTGTAACTCCTGGGTGACACAAGGCCTTGTGGAGCTCTGAGAGTGATTGCAAATCATGACATGCTACTCCACAGTGGGACCTAGAGAATGCATCAGGTGAAATGTTTTCTTCATCCGGTCGATACAGAATATCAAAGTTATAACACGATAGTTCCATCCTCCAGCGTAATATCTTGTCATTCTTGATCTTACTTTTGTGCTTCTTGTCAAACATATACATCATGGACCGTTGGTCAGTCCTTACAGTGAAATGTCTGCCTGTTAAATAATGCCTCCAGTGGCGAACTGCTTCTATGATGGCCTGGGCTTCCTTTTCTACAGCAGCATAGCACTTCTCTGATCCTTGAAAAGTTCTTGAAAAGAAAGCTACGGGACGTCCTGCCTGAGATAGGACTGCAGCAATGGCAACTTCAGATGCATCCGTTTCCACCTCGAATGGTAGGGACTCATCAATGGCCTGAACTACTGAGTTTTCAATGTCCTGTTTGAGAGTATAGAAAGCAGTTTCTGCTTCCTTTGTCACTTGAAATATCGTGGTAGCACTCAGTGGGCAAACTTTACTTGAATAGTTGTAGATCCACTGTGAGTAATAAGCAAAAAGACCAAGAGTTCTTTGGAGTGACTTTTGTCTTGGGGCATTGAAGTTCCTGCAGAGGTCGAAGTCTTTCAGGGTCTGGGATATTGCACCTCCTTCCACCACATAACCAAGGATGTTAAGCCTTTAGTGGAAAAAGTCACTTTTCTTCATTGTAACTGATATTTTTCTTCTTGGCAGCTTCCAAAACTTATCAAGGTTTGCATCATGTTCCTCCTGGTCTTGCCACAAATGGTAACATTATCTAAATATGCATAAGTTCCCATAAGTTGCTCTTCCTGAATGAGTGAATCCATAATTCGTTGGAAACAGGCTACCCCATTGGTAACCCCAAAAGGGACTCGGTAAACTGATAGAGGCCGTCACTAGCCTGAAACGCTGTGTATGGTTTATCTTCATTCCTTATAGGGACTTGATGATAGGCACTTGTAGATCAATTGTGCTAAACACATAGTACTGAGCAATTTTGTTCACTGTATCATCAATTCGAGGTAGAGGGTACCCATCAAGAAGTGTAAATTTGTTGATTGTCTCAGAATAGTCGATAGCCAGCCCCCGTTTCCTATAATCATCCTTGACAACAACGACCTGTGCACGCCACGGAGAATTACTTGGTTCTATAATACCCTCCTTCAGCAGCCTCTGAGTTTCTTTTCAATGAACATCCTATCTTCATAAGAATAGCGGCGACTTAGCTGATATAGGATGACAATCCGCAGTAAGATTCGCAAACAGCTTTGGTGGGTCTACCCTTAAAGTGCTAAGACCACAGACAACGAGAGGAGGCAGTTCACCTCCATATGTTAAGGTAACACTACCATGACGCTTCTGGAAAGTCCTGACCAAGGATCACATCAGAGCACAGTTGTGGCAGAACAGCTAAATGTACATCTTGATAATCCCTGCCATTAACTCTAAGGTTTACCTTACAAAACCCTAACGTCTGAATAGAGAGAGTGTTGATGCCATGGAAACGGTACCTGATGAGTGATGTACCGTCAAGGAGTGGCGTTTAACTACGTCAAGGTTGATGAAACTCTCTGAGCTGCCACTGTCAATCAGACCATCTACTTCTGTTCCTTTGATGAACACTTTCACAACTGCCTTTGACAGTGAATTTGGAGCAGCCGCAGAAGTCACTGTTGCTAGAGTCGCCTGGTCGGAATACGTAGAAGCACTAGCTCTTGTTGATGTATTAGCACGACATACTTTAGCAAAGTGACCTTTCTTATGGCATTGATGGCACATTGCTTCACGAGCCGGACACTTTGGACGTGGATGTCTTGAAAACCACAAAGAAACACTTTGTGCCTGCAGCTGCTGTCACTGAAGCAGGTTCCACAGTAACTTCATTAAAAGAGACTTGGTCGGGAGTTGCAGCACTTACCACTCGAGAAGGCTGGGTAGTACTGTACACTTCAGAATTCTTCTGGGCTGAATCTAATGCTCTTGCCTGGTCAAGGGTAGTGGCTAAGTCCAGAGTTTTATTCTCCAATAAACGCTGCCTTATTATTGGTGATTGCAGGCCATTGATAAAAGCATCCCTGATGGACTCTTCACAATACTGAGAAGCTGTCACCGCTCGGAAGTTACAGTCCTTACCTAATATTTTCAATGCTTGAAAGTATTCCTCTAAGGATTCACCAATCTGCTGGCGGCGAGTTGCAAGACGATATCGTGCAAAGATTTCATTTGTGGGCTTAATATACTGAGACTTGAGGGCATTGATAGCATCTTCATAGGTATTACACTCAGAAATAACCTCATAGATTTTAGGTGACACAAAGTTGATGAGCAGGCTTAGTTTATCTAGATCTTCCTGAGGAAAGGCTCTCAAGAAGTTTTCGAAAGTCTTAAACCAGTGCTTCCATTCCTGAGCAGCCGTTGATACACTGGGGTCAGAATCTAGCCTCTCAGGTTTCAGTAAACGCTCCATGTTGCGGTGTAGTCTAGCTCAGAATCGCCACCAAGTAGCCCAGGATATTTGTGTTCAATAAATTGTTGTGATAAAAACACAGGCCTTATTCCTAGGCTTTATTGAACACAAAATTCATGGTACATGTCTGCAACAGAAGAAAATACATCTAATGACTGCTGCTGCAGGACAGGTGATGTAAGGTGCATATGTTCTCAGAAAAGCTATAGCTACTGGCGACATATTTAAGCTTACCATGTAATCTGCATCACGAATGTATCTGTGTAAGAGAGAGAGACCACACGCCATGCTGGGCCATCGCCGTACTGTTTGTTGTTATTGTAAGGGGCCCCTGAGGTGGTGCAGTATTGTGTCCTGCTGCGGCTCCCCACAAGAGCGGTATCACTACAATGGTAACGGGTTATCATCTTCATCTCGACACATCGACGTTGAAATTTAATAAAGTGAACATTAATGAGAGTAAACCGGTGAAACATTAAAGTGGCGTGTGAATTAAAGAAGATTTGGTGATGTCAATATCACGAGAGAGAATGTGTGCAGTGGTTCTCAGCCACATTCTCATAACGAGCATATGTTGACCTCCCGATTCTGTCCCGAGAACTGTAGAGGTGTCAAGAAGTCAATACTTCTATATCGGGACCACAACTCCACCACCATCATCTTTGCCGGGAGTATAATTGCTACTGTGCAAAGACCACGAGACCGACGCGAGGGAACATAAACAAAGCAAATGACTCCTTCACCTACAGCAAAGTACTCGCTTTTTGTAGCAGTCTGTTATCAGCCGATAGGATTGTTATAATTAGTACCTGTACCTTAGCTAGGTCAACGATCTACAATGAACATCCATGATGTTGTTAATGGGTGAGTGATGGTCATGTTAACTTAATTGTGTGTTCTCTCCTCTTCTTTCTACTCTAAATCAGTCAAATCCTCATATACAGTCCACAACCATTATTGTATCGTACGGATTAGTGCGAGCTAAATTTTCTTAAAAACTGGTCCAGAGTGGAGTGGGGCTAATGTGAGAATATCAAAGGGACCCCTTTGAGTGCGACCAGGAGTGGGTCAAGTTTCTCACACCTCGCGGGAGTGACTGGTAAAATTATACTAGATGGTCACCTCCCGTGGAGATTATCTGTTTGTAAGTGGCAGTGAAGTCCATACAAGTAGTCTCACAATTCCCCACAACTTTAGTGAAAAACTAGGAAACCTGATAACTGATGCACACATGAACAAAGACCATTTGCTGCTCACAGGAGATTTGAACATAAATCTCCTACATGACCAGGACCCACAAGTAACAGAATTCACAAACATAATGAGAAACTGCTTGTTACTACCAACAATATCAAAACCTACAAGAATCTCCGAGACTAGTACCTCATTACTAGACCACATCTGGACTAACACTATATCCCCTCTAAAATCAGGCATAATCACAGACAACACCACAGACCACTACCCGACCTTTCTCATAACTAACCTAGGTAAATTGCCCCAAGATATTACAAAAGTTACCTTCAGACTACATAACGAGTCAGGTGTTAATAACTTTATAACAGCTATGATTAACATTGACTGGCATAATGAGTTAGAAACATATTCAGATACTAATGAATGCATCAAGAATTTCCTTAAAAAACGCACCACCTCTATAACAAACAATGCCCTAAAAAAAACTAAACAGATCACAGCTAAGAGACTTAACAATCCCTGGCTAACACCCAGCATCATTAAATCCATTAACAAAAGGCACCAATATGAAAAACAATACAGAAGGGGTCTAATAACCAGAGAACAATCCAAACGCTACTCATCAATCCTTACCAGCCTGATAAGAAGGTCCAAAAAATTGTATTATGAGAACAGACTCCAGAACATAAAAGGTGATATGAAAAAGACCTGGAAAACCCTATCTGCAATTCTAGGAAATAAAAAGATAATCAAGAACAATATCATCAAATTATCAAAAACAGATGAACCCCTACTCTCACCAACTGAGACAGCAAACAGACTTATTGTTTTCTTCTCCACCATAGGAAAGAATCTAGCGAGTAAAATCCCAAGCTCAAACACCCGTCCAACAGACTATTTCACCAACACCTACCCTAATACACTATTCCTAGCTCCTACCAACCCAATTGAAGTCTTGCTTATAATCAACACCCTTAAAAACAAGGCAGGAGACATAAACAGCTTATCATCTTTTATGTACAAAAAAGCTTCACAGGTACTGTCACCAATTATAGCAACACTATTCAATAAATCCATTGAAGCCTCTACCTTCCCATCAATTCTCAAAATAGCTTGGGTCACCCCGATCCACAAAGGAGGTGATCAAACAGACTTGAATAATTATAAACCAATTTCTAATTTACCACTGCTTTCT
>WNWK01032220.1:0-22063 GCA_009830355.1 Cherax destructor
TATGTTCACCTGCCCGTGTGCGTCTCGCCAGTGGTGCGGCCCCCCTCATCTGAAGGCGACAAGAAGAAGAAGAAAAAAAAAATTCCCCCCCCGAGAGGTTATTAACTCAAAAAACCCCAAGAACGTTTCTTATTTCCTTTTGCCCTTAGGCTCCCCCGATGCGCCCAAACGGAAGAAGTTTAACTCCTAGAAAACCATTAACGAAAAGACAAACGGGGCCTTTTAAGGGTTTTGGAAAACCTTTAAAAAATTTAAATTTTGAATTTGGAGCCCCCCCGGGACGGATAAACCCGCTATGATGGATATAGAGGCCAGCGAGCCCCAGCCCCCAAAAAAGATACGACCGGGGGCCCCTCCGCGTAAAGAAGATCGCCCAAAGAGACAACACCTGCTGATCAAAAAAGATACGACCAGAGAGAAACACCTGCTAAAAAAAGGGGAAAGATCGACCAGAGAGACGACAAAAAAACCCCCCCCTGATAAAAAGAAGAAAAAAACCCCAGAGAGACGATAATACCTGCTGATCAAAAAGATACGACCAGAGACAACAACACCTGTACGACCGGGGGAAAAAAAACCCCCCTTTTGCCCCAGAGAGACAAAAACCCCCTTATGACCAGAGAAAAACCCCTTTCTGATCAAAGAAGATGACCAAAAAAAAATTTTTTTTTGCTTTTTTAGATCTGTCCCCCCTTTCCAAAAAAAAGAACCAGAAACCCCCAAAACAAACACTTTTCCCGCATTTCTAGGTGAAAAAAGCACTGCCCTTCGATAACAAAAGAACCAGCACCAGCTAAAAGCACTTTTCCCAAACACTGGGGTCTCCCTTTTCCCACGCCCCCCTACACTAAAGTTTCTCTCTCATCTGTGTTACTCTGCACTTTTTTTCCCCGGGTCACCTGGGTTTTCTCACCCCATTTCTTCCCTACCAACTTTCTGTGGGTTTTTCCCTGACCCCCCCATCCTTTTGTTCTGCCTCTGTCCCCTACTATGCCTCTTATTCCTTCACTTTCTCAACTCTTATATAATCTTGGAAATTTCTCCAGGAGGAATTTTTTTTGTCTGTTATTGTCTTTTTTCCCGAAATTTCCCCCCCCCCCTCCCGATGGCACCATGTGACACAGGGGACCCCTCATGGCACCCCCGGAAAAAAAAAACTTTTTTTCCCCTTTAAAATCATTTTACACCGTTGACAGTTTTTAATTTTTTTGGGTTTATATTTTTGTAATGTTTGGGGTTTTTAGTGAATTTCAAAAAATAAAATTTAAAACCTTTTTGCTGATTTTCAACTTATCGTGGTTCCTGGGGCATCTGGGGGGGCCCGGGGGTGAACTCTTAGACGTCTGTTGATGTCTGCAGCGCTGCGGCGGCAGTCAGGACCTGACCGTCCCGCCTTTCTATTCTGCACGCTATTCTTGATGTAACTACTAAGCAGTCATGACTCCACAAAAGGGTTTTATGTCCGGGGGGGGGAAACACCCGGGGGGTGGGTTTGATCCAGCGGGCCCCGGCACTTCAGTCCTCCCCTTCACTATAAAATTTCACTTCTCACTTGTTTGAATACATGAAATTTGTCTGCTATATGATTAAAAAAAAGGGGGGTTTTTCCTTTAAACGTTCTGTACTGGTTTTTAATGTTACTGACAAGTTTAACAGTGAAACAAGCCACAGGGGGAGGGAAATCTTTAGCTCAAGATTTTTGCTTTCTGTGCACCCCGGGGTCATCAGGAGTATGCAATGTTAAGACAGCAATAGATAGGGGTTAAATTCTCTGAGGCAAGGCAGGAGGTACCCAGTAGCTGGGGTTTAAAAAGAAAACCCCCCCAAAAAATACCGGGGAATCGACAAGGTAGATAGTGACAGGATTTTCCCAAAAGGGGGAAAACAAAAACGGGGGGGCACAACTGGGCTAAAGACTAGATGAGTAAAAACATGTTTGGGGAAACATTTTTCCCGCCAAAGGTCAAAAGGGGAATGTTGCAACATATAGTGGAGGCGGGAAACCCTACATAGTTTTAAGACAAGGTATGATAAAGCTCATGGAGCAGGGGGAACAGAGCCCCCGTAGCGGACAGCGAAGGGGGGGCCGGGGGCTGAGTCTCGACCCCCGCAACCACAATTACGTAGTAAAATTAGGTGATAAACCCCCACCTCCCTACCAGTGTCCAAACTCCCTCCCTTTTGAACTGTTTTTACACTTGCTGCATTTTTCACCTAGCAATAAACAGGTCCTGGGGGATAACCCTTTTTGGGGGGGGGGAGGGGGCAAAAAAAAGAACCCCGATGGGTGGCTAACCAACCGGGGGTTAAAAAACCCAACAAAAACTTATCCACTTAGGTTGATTCCATCACTGATCGTTTTTAAATTTATTTTGGGGGGGCCTGGGCGGGTGTGGTCGACCTGGGCGGCGGGGTGGGCGACCTGGGCGGCTTTTGGGCGACCGGGCGGCGGGGGGTCGACCCGGGGGGCGTATTTGGGCACCCGGGCGGGGATTTGGGCGACATGGGGGAGAAGGTCGACCGGGCGGGTGTATGTGGGCGACCCCCCGGGGGGGGGCTCTCACAGATATTTTTGTTAAAAAAATTTTTTTTTATGTATTTTTAAACTTCGCCATTTTGTTTTTTCTCTCTGGCTTTTTAAAAAGTTTACAATTTAAAAATGACTTAAATCTAATGGTTATAATCATAACCATAATATTTTTTTTAAAGGGGGACAATAGTAAGCCCGTGGAAGGCCCCGGGAAGATGACCAAAAATCCCGCTCTGGGTCTAAAAACAAGACCCGCGTCAGGAAACACTTGTCCTGTTTCCTGACAAACCCGACCTAGATAAATTAGACACATATGCAACACTTGGGTATCTTTTTTGGGAAAATTTCCCCCACAGTGGCTTCATCATCCCCAAACAAAGAAGAATGAAGAAGATCAGAAAGAGTTTGGGTAATCAGTCCCTCAACCTGGAGTCAATGTATCAGTCCACCAGTTTTAAGATTGATGGACTGATTACCTCAAAATCCTTCTGATCTTCACTCTCTTTTTTTTAGGACTGATGAAACCCCCTTTTGGTTTATCAGTGGTGTTGCCAAGGTGGGGAAGGATGGTTGGTGTGGGGTTCCGGGGGGGGAAGGGGCTGGTGTGGGGTTTTTGCTGGGGGGGGAAGGGCTGGTGTGGGAGTGGTTGCTGGGGGGGAAGGGGGTGGTGTTTAGGGGTTGCTAGGGGAAGGGGTGGTTTGGGATGGTTCTGGGGGGGTTAAAAGGGGGGAAAAGGGATGGTTTCCTGGGGGAAACTGGAGTGGGAGTGGTTCCGGGGGGGGGGGCTGGGGTGGTATGGTTTCCGGGGGGGGTGGGTTTGGGATGGGCTGGGGGGGTAGGGGATTTTTGGTTCTAGGGAAAAACGTGGGGGGGGGTTTGGGGGGGAGGGGAGGTGTTATGGTTTGGGGAAAAAAAAGGCTGGTTGGAAAAGTTGCGGGGGGGAAACTGGGGGGTAGTGGGTTCTGGGAAAAAAAGGGGATGGGGTTTAGTTTCCGTGGAAGCCTTGTGTGGGAGTGGGTTTCTGGGAGGGCTGGTGTGGTAGTGTTGCTGGGAGGAAGGAGCTGGTGTGAAGTGGTTGCCGAGAGGAAAAGGAGCTGGTGTGGTAGTAGTTGCTGGGGAGGAAGGGCTGGTGTGGTAGTGGTTGCTGGGGTGGGTAGAAATGGTGTGGTAGGTTTCAGGGAAAAGGCTGGTGTGGTAGTAGTTGCTGGGGAGGAAGTGGCCAGTGTGTAGTAGTTGCTGGGGAGGGAAGGGAGCTGATGTGGTAGTGGTTGCTGGGGAGGAAGAGCTGGTGTGGTTGTGGTTGCTGGGAGGTTAGGAGCACAGTATGGTAGTGGTTTCCGTGGAGAAAGGCTGGAGTGGTAGTGGTTGCCGGGGAGAACTGGTGTGGTAGTGGTTGCCGGGAGGGCTGGTGTGGTAGTGGTTGCTGGGGAGGGTAGGGGATGGGTGGTTGTGGTTGCTAGGGAAAGCTAGTGGGTAGTGGTTGCTAGGGGAGGGTAGGGATGGTGTGAAGTAGTGGTTTCGGAGGAAGAGAGCTGAGTGTGGTAGTAGTTGCCGAGAGGAGAAGCTGTGGGTAGTGTTGCTAGAGAGTAGGAGATTGTAGTAGTGGTTGCCGTGGAGAACGCTGTGGTAGTGTTGCTAGGGGAGGAGGGCTGAGTGGGTAGTGGTTGCTGGAGGAGGGCTGGTGTGGTAGTAGTTGCTGGGGAGGAAAGGAGCTGGTGTGGAAGTGGTTGCGGAGAGGAAAGGCTGGTGTGGTAGTAGTTGCTGGGAGAAGGAGCTGGTGTGGTAGTGTTGCTGGGGTGGGTACTAAATGGTGTGAGTAGTTTCAGGGGAAAGGGCTGGTGTGGTAGTAGTGCTAGGAGGAAGGGCCGGTGTGGTAAGTAGTTGCTGGGGAGGAAGGGCTGATGTGGTAGTGGTTGCTGGGGAGGAAAGAGCTGGTGTGGTTGTGTTGCTGGGGAGGAAGGGCTGGTGTAAGTAGTTGCTAGGGGAAAGGAGCTGAGTGTAGTAGTAGTTGCTGGGAGGGAAAGGGACTGGTGTGTTAGTAGTTGCTGGGAGGAAGGGACTGGTGTGTTAGTAGTTGCTGGGGAGAGAAAGGGCTGGTGTGGTAATGGTTGCTAGGGAGGAAGGCTTGTATGGTAGTGGTTGCTAGAGGGAAGGGCTGGTGTGGTAGTGGTTGCTGGGGAGAAAAGGCTGTTGTGGTAGAGAGTTGCTGGGGAGGAAGGGCTTGTATGGTAGTGGTTGCTGGAGAGGAAGAGGCTGGTGTGGTAGTTTTGCTGGGAGGGAAGGGCTGGTGTGGTAGTGGTTGCCAGGGGAAGGAAAGCTGGTGTTGTAGTGAGTTGCTAGGGGAGGAAGGGCTGGTGTGGTAGTGGTTGCTGGGAGGAGGGATGAGGTGTAGTGGTTGCTAGGGAGGAAAGGGATGGTGTGGAAGTAGTTGCCGTGGAGGAAAGGGCTTGTGTGGTAGTAGTTGCTAGGGGAGGAAAGGCTGGTATGTAGTGGTTGGGGAGGAAGGGCTGGGTGGTAGTGGTTGCTAGGGAGCGTAGGGATGGTGTGTGCAGTTTCCAGGTAGAGAAACAGCTGGTGTGGTTGTTGTTGCTGGTTAGGGAGGGTCTGGTGTGGTTGTGGTTGCTGGGGAGGGAGGACTGGTGCAGTAGTGGTTGCTGGGAAGGAGAGGGTTTGGTGTGGTAGTGGTTGCTGGGAAGGAAGGGCTGGTGTGTAGTGGTTGCTGGGGAGGGAAGGGATGGTGTGGTAGCAGTTTCCAGGTAGAGAAGCAGCTGGTGTGGTTTTTTGCTAGTTAGGGAGGGTCTGGTGTGGTTGTGGTTGCTGGGGAGGAGGGGCTGGTGCGTAGTGGTTGCTGGGGAGGAGAGGGTTTGGTGTGGTAGTGGTTGCTGGGGAAGGAAGGGGCTGGTGTGGTAGTGGTTGCTGGGGAGGAAGGGGCTGGTGTAGTAGTTGTTGGGGGAGGAAGGGGCTGGTGTGGTAGTGGTTGCTAGTGAGGGGAGGGCTGGTGTGTTAGTGGTTGCCGGGAGAAAGGGCTGGTGTGGTAGTGGTTGCCAGGGGAGGGCTGGTGTGGTAGTAGTTGCCGGGGAGGAAGGGCTTGTGTGGTAGTGGTTGCAGGGGAAAAGAGGGAGCTGGTGTGGTAGTGGTTGCTGGGAAAGGAAAGGGCTGTGTGGTAGTGGTTGCCGGGGAGGAAGGGCTGGTGTGGTAGTGAGTTGCCGAGGGAGGAAGAGCTGGTGTGGTAGTGGTTGCCGAGGAGAGAAAAGTGATGGTATAGTAGTAGTTGTTGGGGAGGAGGGTCTTGTGTGGTAGTGATTGCTGGGGATGGAAGGGCTGGTGTGGTTGTGGTTGCTGGGGATGGAAGGGCTGGTGTGGTTGTGGTTGCTGGGAAGGAAGGGGCTGGTGTGGTAGTGGTTGCTGGGAGAATTGGCTGGTGTGGTTGTAGTTGCTAGGGGATGGAAGGCTTTTTGGTTGTGGTTGCCGAGAGGAAAGGGTGTGGTGTGGTAGTGGTTGCTAGGGATGGAAGGGCTGGTGTGGTTGTGGTTGCTGGGGATGTAAGGGGCTGGTGTGGTTGTGGTTGCTGGGGAGGAAGGGCTGGTGTGGTTGTGGTTGCTGGGGAGGAATTGGCTGGTGTGGTTGTGGTTGCTGGGGATGGAAGGGCTGGTATGGTTGTGGTTGCCGAGGAGGAAGGGTGTGGTGTGGTAGTGGTTGCTGGGGAGGAAGGGGCTGGTGTGGTTGTGGTTGCTGGGAGGGAAGGGGCTGGTGTGGTTGTGGTCAACACAACAACCAGAGCAAACAGATGGAACACCTGATCAGGATAAAGCCCTACAAGAAGTAAAGCCCCCTGGATAAAGTACCAGCTTTCCCAAACAGCTGGATAAAGTACCTAGAACAGTGTTCCCAAAGGTGCCATATACCCCCAGAGGTATGCCACGCATACCCCCAGAGGTATGCCACGCATACCCCCCAGAGGTATGCCTCGCATACCCCCAGAGGTATGCCTCGCATACCACCCAGAGGTATGCCAAGCATACCCCCAGAGGTATGCCTCGCATACCACCCAGAGGTATGCCAAGCATACCCCCAGAGGTATGCCAAGCATCCCCCCAGAGGTATGCCAAGCATACGGCCCAGAAGTATCCCAAAAGGTATTTCCAAGGGACGACACGAGATTCATTATAATTTGGTATAATTGTCAGTGTTTTTTTCTATATATTCGGTATTTTTGTCTTTATACTCAGTATGTTTCTATATATTCAGTATTTTTTCTTTATATTCAGTAGTTTTTTCTTTGCATTCAGTATTTAATAGACAAACGTAAAGTTCCCAAAAATTGAGGCAGGTAAGAAGGAACAGCAGTAATGTTGAATGATTAGTTGTGGAAAGAAAAATAATGAGTATTAGTGTGTAAATTCAAAATTAAGATTAAAATAAGTGTGGGATGTGAGACGTGGGTAATAGTAGTGTTTATGCACCTAGGAACGAGGACCTGGGTAGAGAGAGGGAGACATTTTGGGAGGTGTTGATTTTTGATCCAAGTAAAAAAAAGTGGCTGTGGAGGATCTAAATACTAAAGCGTGAGAAACTGCATTAGAAGGATAGATTATGTGGGACTAGTCACATGGGGATGAAAATCTTTGCTCAAATCTTCACTCCCGTGCGTCGTCAGGAGCTATTTAATGTTGCAAGACAGCAACAGATAGGAGGAGAAATTCTTTGAGGCAAGGCAGAACGTACCAGTGGTAACACATGACACAGAGTGACATGGGTTACCAATTGCCTTCTGCCTTACTTCAAGAATTTCCCCCTATCTGTTGCTGTCTTGCAATTAAAGCCCCTGACACCACGGAGGGAAGATCTAGACTAAGATTTCCATCCCAATGTGTCTTGTTCTGCATTGTAATCCCCTATTTACGATTGTAAGGTACAGGTTAGTTTGGAGTGCCACGGACAGTGGAGGGCTTCTAGTTGAGCTCTGTGATTGTTCAGTACACTTCAGTGGCTTATTACTGAACACTTATCAGTGTTTAACCCACAATGAGACAGAAACTCCGTCTAGAGAGAGGTTTAGTAATAGGTAATACGAATTTAAGAAAAAAAGTGTAAGTTTCCGATAATTGAGAGCAATATTTTTCCATAAAGTGTCCGTACATCCCTTAGGTCTATATAATTTGGCAAGATTGCAATGGTCACAAGGGTACTGGTGCAAAAACTGGTGGCCTGGTACCTTGCTCTGCTGAAGGCAGGGTATGGTGGTCAGGGTGGACCATGCCCCAGGGGCAGGCAAGGTGTGGTGGTCCAGGGTGGACCATGCGTCAGGGGCAGGCAAGGTGTGTTGCTCCAGGGTGGACCATGCCCCAGGGACAGGCAAGGTGTCGTGGTCAGGCTGGACCATGCCCCAGTGGTAGGCAAGGTGTGGTGGTTCCTGGGGACCATGCCCCAGAGATAGGTAGGTGTGGTGGTCCTGGGGGACCATGCCCCAGGGTAGGAAAGGTGTGGCGGCCCAGGTGGACAATACCCCAGGGGCAAGTAAGGTGTGAGTGGTCCAACGTGCACTATGTCAAAGGGACCTAACTGCCCGGGCAAGCAGGGCACCTTCACTGCCCAGGCAGGCAGGGCAGGGGCACCATCACTGCCAGGGCCGGGCACCTTCACTGCCCTGGCAGGCAGGGACAGGGGCACCTTCACTGCCCGGGCAGGCAGGGCAGGGGGCACATTCACTGCCCAGGCAGGCAGGGCAGGGGCACCATCACTGCCAGGGCCAGGGCACCTTCACTGCCCGGGCAGGCAGGGCAGAGGCACTTTTCTGCCCGGGCAGGCAGGGCAGGGGCACCTTCACTTCCGGGCAGGGACAGGGGCACCTTCACTTCCCGGGCAGGGAAGGAGCACCTTCACTGCCCGGGCAGGGGCAGGAGCACCTTCACTGCCCGGGCAGGGACAGGGGCCCCCTTTACTGCCCCGGGGAAAAAAAAAGGGGCCCTTCACTGCCCGGACAGAGACAGGGGCTTTTCCCCCCCGGGGGGGGAGAAGGGACCTTTACTGCCTGGGCAGGGGCAGGGGGCCTTCATGCCCCCGGGGGGGGGGGGGGGGGAGAGCAAAGGGGACCCACGCCCGGGGAGGGGGGGGGAAAAATTTTTTGCCCGGGCAGGGGGCCCGGGGGGGGAATCCCCACCGCCCGGGGAGGGGGAGGGGGGGGGGCATCTTCATGCACGGGGGGGGGGGGAGGGGGGGTCTTCACGCCCGGGGAGGGGAGGGGGGGAAACTTCACTGCCCGGGAGGGGGGGGAGGGGGAAAATTTACCGCCCGGGGGGAAAGGGGGGGGGGGGACCTTCACTGCCCGGGGAAAACACCTTTATCCCGGGGAAAGGCAGGGGCACCCTCACTGCCCGGGGAAAGGGGGGGGGGCACCCCTTTTTTGCCCGGGGAGGGGAGGGTCACCCACTGCCCGGGAGGGGAGGGCCCCTTTACTGCCCCGGGAAAAGGGGGAGGGGGACCCTTTCCCCCCCCCCCCAGGGGGGGGCACCTTCCTGCCCGGGCAGGGGAGGGGCACCCCTTTTTTGCCCGAGCAGAGGGAGGGGGAGGGGGGGCATTTTTTTTCCCCCGGGAGGGGGGGGCCCTTTACTGCCCGAGCAGGGCAGGGGGGGGGCACCTTCACTGCCGGGAGGGGGGGGCACCCTTTTTTGCCAGCATAAAAAACAAATTTCAATCAATTTTTTTTTGTTCATTGAGTCTTTTGTTTTTTTTAAGAAAAAAAGGGGGTTTCTATGTACTTTCAATGTTAATGTACGTCCCGTGGTTTGCGTTTCCCGGTTAATGTACGTCTTCGCCTGAAGCCTCACTGAAATGCCGTTCAAGGAAAAAACTGGGCATAGCGCTTTTGGGTTGGCCCCGACGCGCGTTGCTTTTGCCGGGTGCGCTTACTGGTTTTTCCCCCTGGGTTGCTGTGGGGGCGGGGTTTCGGGGCCCCCGGAACTTTTTGAGCTGGGGCTTTATGACGCCCGCCCCCCAAGACCGGGGCATGCCGGGCTTTGCCCCCGGTACGCCGCGCACAGTACCTGCGCCTTTCCCTGGTACCCTGGCTTAGACCGCGCTTCTGTCGCCTGCCCGGGGCCCGGGCGCTGCGCTTATGACACTGGTTTCATTGGTTTACACCGCGCTTTTGGGTGGCCCCTGCGCTTCCAAAGCCCCCCCCTTTGTACCTGCCCTTTCGGCGCCCCCTTGCATGTACCGCGCTTGATGTACGCCCCCCCCTTGATGTACCCGGCCGCGTAAAAACCCGCGCTTCATGCGCCCCCTTCGTTTAAAGCCGGCCCCCCCTTTCATGTACGTCTTTTATTTTTCGTGGGGCCGCGCCCGCGTTTTTGGCCCCCCTCTGGCCCCTTTCATGTACGCCCGCGCCCCGTTGTCGCCCGGGCTTGAGGACCCCCGCCGATGCGCCTGCCTTGCATGTACGCCTGCGCTTGCATGTACGCCTGCGCTTTCATGTACGTCTGTGTTGGGGACGCTGCGCTTTTTTTTACGCCTGCGCTTGTATGTACGCCTGCGCTTTCAGAAAGCCTGCGCGCTACCCCCTGCGCTTCATGTCGCTTGCATGAGCTTTCTTGCCTTTTTAAAAAAAGCCTTCATGTACGCCTGCGTTGCATGTACGCCTGCGCTTCGTACGCCTGGGGCTTCGTACGCCTTTCTTGCATGTACCCCCGCTTTTTTTACGCCTGCGCCTTGGTTATACGCCTGCGTTTTGAAAGCCCGCGCTTGCGGGACGCCCGCCCGTCGCCTGCGCTTTCAGTACGCCGCGCTTAAGTACGCCTTTCCTTTTTAAACCCCCCCCTTCATGTACGCCCGCTTAAGTACGCCTTTTTCTTTCATTTCGCGCGCTTGCATGTAGCCTGCGCTTTAACCTACCAGCTGTCAAAAATAAAAAGGGGGACAAGCAGACTGAACATGGTTCGTAAAACTGGACCAGTCCGATTGCCCCCGTTTGTTTCAGTCTAGCCCCTCTAGTCTACCGTTTCAGTCCTTTTCCGTCTAGTCTATCCCAGGCCTCTAAAAAATAATCGGAATATAATACTTAATGATTTTATTCCGTCAAGGGACCAACTGTAACCCAACCGAACTCCTTCCCCCGGCCCGAGCTTTAACAGTAGACCTATTCTTTTCCCCCCAAACATCGTCTATTAAAAGCCTTTGGTTTTAGAATTGACTGTGAAGATAGAACAGCAACATATGGAATCTTTATTTAAGAAAGTTTCGCCACACGTGGCTTCCAGTCCCATACAAAAAGAAATGTGTAAGGATATAGTCCCACCCACAAAACATAAAGGGAAAAGCAATGAATTATACACATATATCACTAACGTCCCACATTAAGAAATCTTGGGGAGGGGTTTTAAAGGGAAAAAGATCACCAACTAGTACTTGATACCCAACATTTGCCCAAACCAGGGCAGCATGGGTTCAGGTCGCTCCTGCCTCTCACAACAACTGGGCCACTGTGGCATGGTCGGGGTGCACTAGACGACAAAAGAATGCAGATGTTTTTTCAGACTTTGCGAAAGCCTTCTACAAGAGATCATGATAAAGGAATAGCGAGAAACGTGGGTAGATGGATTTTTTAAATTTTTGACAAATAGAACACAAAGAGTAATATTAAACAGAGTTAAGTCAGTGAGATACAGTGAAAAAACTGTTCCACAAGGACAGTGTTGCTCCCATCTTTTTCCCCATCCTTATATCTAGCATAGACAGAGATGTAAACCATAACACTGTCTTCTTTTGCTGACGATCTAGAATCTGTCGTGTCATCCACTGAGGACTAAAAATTCCAGGTGGATATAAACCAAGTTTTCCCAATGGGCTACAGAAAACAATAAGAATTTCAATGAAGACTTTTTAAAAAAATTCGCTAGGGAAAAACTTGAGGAAATAAAAGCAAGTTTGGGGAAAAAAAACAAATTCTAACCAAAATGGAGCGGAAAAGGGAAGGGAAGGGGAGTGAAAATTTAAAAAAACTCACTTTCAACGATCACAACAATGTCTTATCACATCTGCGAAAATGACAGGATAGAAAAGAGAACCTTTCCGGGGACGCAATGCCAATAATAATCCTCTTTAATCATTTTTCTTTGGGGGAATACTGCTGAAAAAACGGTCTTTTCAAAAGAGGCGAAATTAGTTTTGGAGAATATAAAAAACTTTCACTGCACGGAAAAGTAGTAAACAACTCAGTTACTGAGACCGTTTAAAGTCCTTTGACTTGTTTTCCCTTTGGAACACAGCGAGAAAGATACATCGTTTTTACAATTGAAAACCCAAATAATAGCCCCAAATCTGCACACAAAAAGAAATGACTCGGAGGGCAGCGAGTACACTAAAAAAAAACATAAAGTCAGGGCCCAAGACTGCCCCCCATCAACATGGGGGTTACCAATAGACCCCAGGCTGTCTTCAAGAAGGACCGGGACAGTTTTAAAAATCAGTCCTGACCAACCTGGCTGTGGTTCATACCTGGATTGCGTGTGGGCAAAAAGCCAGTTTATCAGGCCCCGATCCCCCGTGAGGCCTGGGCATGGACCAGGGCCCCGGGGGGATGACCCCAAACACCCTCCAGGTTGGGAAAAAGAGTACAGAAACTCTGGGGATTAGCATTGAAATGACCCCAAAGTTTTTTGTACTTTATATAATAATAATAATAATATATTCTCCACCCAAAGAACATAGTCACAACCGTCCCTTGCCCCTGCGGGAGCTGGTTTCTACAGACAAGGCGGGGGGCTGAGAAAAGGTCCCCGGGCGCTGGATTGAAGGATGGGGGGTATTAGACCCCCTCTGGGTGGGAAAAGTACCCACGGAGGTACCACCAAATTTCATGCGTGGAGTTGCAGTCGTGCCGCGTGGGGGGCGGGGTGGGCGAGCGGCGTAATCCCGGGGTTTTCCTGGCCCACGCACGGTAAATTTTGGGGTCCGTGGTGGTGGCGGCTTGGTATGCGCCCCTGGGGCCCTGGTGCTGTCCTGGTCTGCACGGGGGGGGACCACCTCAAGGGTTTTCACCATTAGCTATGTACAGGTAAAAATACAAGCTGGTGCTAACTAGGTACTAGACGGGGACTAAAATTGGGTCCGCAAAAGAAGGGGGGAAAACATGGAAGGTAGTATTAGGGGGAAGTCTTATTGGGGATGGGGGGATAGGTGGTGTGAGCGAAGACTGGGTGGGTGTTTTTAAAATTTTAGGTGTTAAAGTAGGTGGGGGAGAGGAAAAAAAAACTGGGAGAGTGATTGGAATTTTTTTCTTTTTGCAATAGGTTTAAGGTTGAAAAAATGCCCACAGGAAGATTATTTTACTTGGGTGAATAAATAAATGCAATGATTTTCAAAATCCCAGGGAAAAGGGGCCCCTCCCCAAAAAATCATGGAAAGGCTTGTTTAAAAAAAGGGGCATTTATTTAAAATCTAATTTATAGTTAAACCCCAGAATTTTGAAATAATGGAGGGACATTTAACCTCAAGTGGTGGGGGGGGGGTCTTTTGCCCCCAGTGTTGGCCATTTAATAAAAAAAAAAAAAAAATGCCCCGGCAGGTTGTGTATTTTTTCATTTAATATTAATTTAATATTACTAAAACGCAGACACTGTCCAGTTCTTCCAGCTGTTACTTTACCACCATTCATTGGGAATGAAAATGTGCAAGACAACATGGGTTGCCAGTTGAAGGGCTATAAAAGTTGAGATTATTTTTCATTAAGTCAAACTACTTCAGGGAAAAGTTGGGCAACGAAATATGAAGAGAAAAGTTGAAGCACTGGCCAAGCTTGGGTCACAGTCTGGTTTCCTTGCAGAGGTTCAGTAGAGATATCAGGTTAAGCAGAGGCGCCGATAGCAACTCGGGTATATCTGAACATAAGCAACTCGAGGTATATCTGAACATAAGCAACTCGAGGTATATCTGAACATAAGCAACTCGAGGTATATCTGAACATAAGCAACTCGAGGTATATCTGAACATAAGCAACTCGAGGTATATCTGAACATAAGCAACTCGGGTATATCTGAACATAAAGCAACTCGAGGTATATCTGAACATAAGCAACTCGAGGTATATCTGAACAAAAACACTCGAGGTATATCTGAACATAAGCAACTCGAGGTATATCTGAGCATAACGAATATAAACCACGACGCCTAAAATACCCGACTGCTCAGTTGTGATACCATTTAATTTAAAAACTGAGTACGACAAGCCACTGCTCCTCACGACCCTGCGCTGACCTTGCATTACGGTAGAGAAAAGTAAGAATAATTCTTGAAAGTTATAAATTGGGAGGTGTTTAACTTGTCATTGGCTTACCTTGATGATTTTATATAAGGTTATAAATATCTTCAACCTTAAGCTATAAGGTAAGCACAACTATCATTGACAACAATGACGCAATTTGAACCTCCATCGATAAGCTACAGACGTGGAATTGTCAGATGAAATAAAAAACACAACTGACCAAGTAGTAGCTTGTTTCAGTGGGTGCAACAGTGCGTCGACTAGACTAAAGTTCAGTAGAAATTCAATTCTGTCCAATGTTAAACCTTTTCTTTCTGATTTAGGGTTGTATGATGCAGAGAAGATTATAAACTTATGCCGCACCCTGTAGTGCGATTCTCGCGGTCCTGGGCTAAATTGAGCTGAGGTTATTGGACACGGGGAATCCTCTCTGGAATCATCAGTATTCGAAACATATTGTTTTTAGATATTTTCCAAAAGGGGATGCTGACTATGGATGCCGGATGCTTTAATCTTTCAACGTTGGTCTCTCTTACTACGAAAAAGATTCGGATTGGCATGGGTTGTGTACCTGCCAAATTGATGATTCTATTTTAAAACTGAGTGCTTTTGTACAATAACTTGAGAATGCCTCTTCAGAATAACTTCAAACTTTAAACCCTGATTCATCTAACCTAAAGAAAAATTACTTTTGTTTCGGGTTTTGTAGGTATCAACTTTCAAATTAACATAAGACTTGTTTTAGTCGCTGGGATCCAAGAAACAGTCACCATATCCCATAATCCTAGTCTCCTGTACTACAACGAATCCATAGTAGCTGATTGTAAAGAGTTGCAATCAGTACCCTCAAGAGACCCAGGAGCTGCTGCAGCTCAATACATCAACAGACCCAGAACTTCAAGGATCCTTGATTCCATGAAGTGCTCTTGATGGAATTACAGCAATTTGATTACATCCATTTCCCCGACATTGCAAGGCTCCAATGAATTTGGTGTTTTATAATAATAATAATAATAATAATAATAATAATAATAATAATAATGGGAAAATAATAATAATACTAATGGGGAAATAATAATAGGAAAATAATAATAATGGAAAAAAAAATCACACGACGAAATCTGGCTGGTAATTTCCGTAGAGTTGAATCTCATAAACTTGAGTGATCGGCGTGTCCTGGAGACTGGTTGTCAAGTATGACAGCTTCTCAGAAAATAGGCTGACCCCATGGGATATAAAACACTGTTCTATATCACTTTATATTTGGAGCTAAGGGCACGACTTGAAACATGTAAGTTCTTATAATCAAGAATTATAAAATTATTGCAGTAAATTTCCGTATTAGTTAAATATTAAATAAAGGTTTCTCAGTAAAATACTGTAAAGAACTAGAAGATTAATTGAAGCAAATGGGATCACTCTGACATCAGTACACTCGTACTGGTCAAAACATATATAAAATGAAGTAATATACTGTACTTGTAATTTACACATGACAAGATTAGTTGTATCCTGTATATTTATTTTAGACATAACACGGGAGCCACTTGAGTCTAAGAGAGGTACAGACGAGCGTGTAAGGTAGCCAATGTGTGTGTGTGTATGTTCTCACAAGGAAAAAAAACCGGATCTCCTACCTTGATCTACAGTGACCTGGACAAAACATCTCTGCCTTGATGAACATTTCTGTTATAGGTAAATAAATCATGATCAGGTTTGGGTATGAAGAAAGTAAATTTCTATCTCATCAACTCCACATCTGCCTACTACCATCTGCCTGCTACCACCTGCCTGCAACCACCTGCTTACCACCTACCGGTTGCTCCACTTTATTTTTCTCTCAGGAGACTATAGCAATACTTCTCTTGAAGACTTAAGACCCATCAAAATTGTGTATCATTCTTCAGGAATCTGGTTTCCTTCTTCGGTAGGGCATACACATAGCAATCGTAAAAAAAAAACCTGATAAATTAGATATGTTCGCACATGCGGACTAAGACACGCCTGCACTCATGAACACACAGGTGCCCTCAGGGACATGGAGCTGAGTGCACACACATGTTTCCACACGCACACACAGCTGCACAAAATTACACAGCTGCACACACAGCTAACATAAACAAATCTGCATATGCTTACGCCACAAAAATAAACCACATACACACAAAACACAAAACACTCAATATCACAAACCACACAAACAAATATATATATATATATATGTCGTGCCGAATAGGTAAAACTAGTCAATTAGCAAGAACATGCATACATACACACATACATATACATGTGCATATGTGTTAGGGGGATACATGTACAATTAATGTGACATTTTATGGCGCTTTGTCAAGCCAATATAACTCCTACCTATAGTGGCTGATACATAGCATGAAATGGATGAAACGTTTCTTGGTATAACCTATATAGGTGCAAATGTTGTTGGATTCTGTGCAGTAATTGGCTTGACAAAGCTCCTGGAGAGCGAAACGTTGCCACAATAAAATGTCACATTAGTTGCATTTGTTCCTTTTTCCTTACATATTGTCGGTAATTGAATGTGTACTCACCTATATGTACTCACCTATATGTGGTTGCAGGGGTCGATTCATGCTCCTCCCTTCGCCTCTTCACTGGTCGATACTAATTCACTCTCCCTGCTCCATAAGCTTTATCATACCTCTTCTTAAATCTATGTATGGAACTTGCTTCCACTACTTCCTCCAGATTATTCCACTTCTTTACAACTCTAAGGCTAAAGAAATACTTCCTAAAATCCCTATGACTCATCTGGGTTTCAGCTTCCAATTGTGTCCCCTTGTTCCTGTATCCCATCTCTGAAACATTAGAGCCCTGTCCACCTTGTCAATTCCTCTCAGTATTTTATACGTTGTTATCATGTCCCCCTGTCCCTCATATTTTCTAGTGTCATCAGGTTGAGTTCCCTTAACCTCTCCTCATAAGACATACCTCCAGTTCCAGGACTAAACGTGTTGCAAATTTTTGCACTTTCTCCAATTTCGTGACGTGTTTGACTAGGTGAGGGTTCCATACTGGTGCTGGATACTCCAGTATGGCCTGACATACACGGTGTACAATGTCATGAATGACTCCTATTAGATGTCTAAACGATAATCTCAGGTTTGCCAATCGCCCATATGCTGCAGCAGTTATTTGATTGACGTGTGCCTCAGGAGACATGTTCGTTATAATGCTTACTCCAAGATCCTTTTCTTTAAGTAACGTTTGCAGCCTTTGATTCCCTAACCTGTATGCCGTCTGCGGTCTTCTGTGTCCTTCCCCAATCTTCATGACCTTACACTTACTGGGGTTAAACTCCAGGAGCCATTTGTTTGACCAGACTTGTAGTCTGTTCAGATCCCCTTGTAATCTTAACTGATCCTCGTCCGCTTGTATTCTCCTCATCAGTTTCACATCATCAGCGAACAGTGACCATCTGAATCTATTCCTTCCATCATGTCATTCACATATATAAGAAACAGCACCGGACCTAGGACTGACCCTTGTGGAACCCCACTCGACACATGCGCCCACTCTGACACTTCATCACGTACCAACACTCGTTGTTTCCTTATTGTTAGGTATTCCCTGATCCATTGCAGTACTTTCCTATTATCCTGCCTCCTCCTCTAATTTTGCACCAGTCTCTTGTGTGGTACTGTGTCAAAAGCCTTCTTACAGTCCAAAAAAGATGCAATCTACCCATCCCTCTCTCTCCTGTCTTACTTCTGTTACCTTATCGTAGAACTCAAGTAGATTTGTGACACAGGATTTCCCATCTCTGAAGCCGTGCTGATTGTCATGTATGAGCCAAATTTTTTCAATATGTTCCACGACTCTTATCCTGATGATCTTTTCTATTACTTTGCATACTATACAAGTCAGAGACACTGGTCGATAGTTTAACGCTTCCTGTCTGTTTCCTTCTTAAAATTGAAACTACATTTGCTGTCTTCCACACCTCAGTCAATTGTCCAGTTTCGATAGATTTACTGAAGATTGTTGCTAGCGGCACACACAGTTCCTCTGCTCCTTCTCTCAATATCCAAGGAGATATGTTATCTGGGCCCACCACCTTTGAGGTATCTAGTTCACCTAGCAGTTTCTTCACCTCTACCTTGGTTATGTATATTGTGTCCATCACCTGCTGGTGCACCCTACCTCCACGATTTTCTGGAAGCATCCCTGTCTCTGCCGTAAATACATCTCTAAATCTTGTGTTTAGTTCATCACATACTTCCTGGTCATTCTTTGTGAGCTCCCTCCTTCTTTCCTCAGCCTGATTACCTGGTCCTTGACTGTTGTTTTTCTCATAATATGACTGTATAACAACTTTGGTTCAGATTTGGCTTTTGATGGTATGTCGTTCTCGTATTGCCTCTGGGACTCTCTCCTTATCCCAGCATATTCATTTCTGGTTCTTCTGCTCAACTCCTTGTTTTCTTGAGTCCTTTGCCTTCTATACCTTTTCCATGCTCTAGCACACTTGGCTTTATCCTCTTTACACCTCCAGTTAAACCATGGGCTCACTCTGGTCTTACTATTTTTCTGTTACCCTTTGGTATGAACTTCTCCTCTGCCTCCCTGCACTTAGTGGTCACTAGTTTCATCATTTCATTTACTGTCTTTCCCTCTAGTTCTCTTTCCCACTGCACTTCTTGCAGGAACTTTCATTCCTATGTAGTCCCCTTTTTGAAGTTCGGCTTCTCGTTGTTCCCTGCTGCTGCATTCTCCATTTGTAACCTACAAGGTATTCAAAACTCAGGACATCATGATCACTAACGCCAAGAGTCTTTCATGTGTATATCTCCCATGTCTGAGCTATTCAAGGTGAATATGAGATCCCGCCTTGCTGCAACATCCCTTTTCTCTCTCTGGTTGTATCCCTAACATGTTGGTGCATGAAGTTCTCCAATACAGTCTCCAACATCAGCCCTCCATGTTTCTGGTTCCCATGTGGCTCTAGATTTTCCCAGTCAATCTCTTTATGATTGAAATCCCCATTATGAGTAATTTTGTCCTACCCATAGAGCCCCTGGCCTTCAGCTAGTTACCCACCATTGCCCCTTTTGTGCACATCATCTCTTGTCTTGTCCTCCTGCTGTTCAGTGGTGGGTTATATATCACTGCTATCACCACCTTTGGACCCCAGTCTGAAGTGTTCCAACAATGAAGTCTTCTGTTTCCCCTTTTCCATTCCCCCACTTCCCCAAAAAACACTGGTTTTTTTAAGGGCCTTCCCTCCCCCCTCTGTTTTTTCTGTCTTTCCTCAGGATCTGATATCCAGGTGGAAAAAATTTCATCTGTTATCATCCCCGAAGTTTTTTCTCTGTTAGTGCTAGATGTCAGGGATGCATCAGTGTTTTTGTTCTTGCCACTCTTCACTCTTATTTGTTATTCCATCTGCATTTGTACCATACCATTATTCCTTTCCCTTACATTTTGGGAGATGGAAAGGAAGGGCAGGCTGGGTAGGTGGGGGGCAGGGCAGTTTGGGGGGCTGTTGTGATTGTGAAATTAATGCTTAGGGGGGGTATAATGTGGTTTGTTTGTGGTTATTGTTTTTGATATGTGGTGACAGGGGGTTTAGGGTTTCAAAACATTTTGTTTGATGTTCCCCCATAGGCGTTCTTTTCCCGTCTTCGTTTCCTGTCCTTCCTCTTTTCCCTTTCCCCTGATTTCGTCTTCCTTTTCAGTTGTTCCCTTTCTTTTTGTGATCTGTTGACTGGGTACACTTGTTGATATTCCTGAAATTTTTTAACATTGGGTTTGTTTTAGACCGTTTTTACCACTTCTGTCTTTAATGTCAATTTTATTGATCGATTTATTTCCCTTGAATCCCCCCAAATCTGTGATAATTTTCTACCTGAGACATGTCCTTCTCCTGTTTTTGCAAATGCTCTTAATCTCTGTTTCCCCCCAATGTTTTTCTCATAGGGCTTCCCCTTAGCCTCCCAAACCCATGAAAAATTTTTGACCCTCCCTCTCTTTTTTCCCATTTCTTTTCTCTCAATATCTCTGGATCTGATTTAAAAATCTCCTTTTTGTTTTCCCCTTTTCATCGCCTGACACTCTTTTACCTGATAGTCGCTGCTAAAGACTTAGTCCATCCCCCCCCAGTCCCCCCCTGCCTACTGATGTTCCCATTTCAGTCACCTTACTCCTTTCGGGCCTCATCTTTTATCTTGCTTCAGCACATCCATTTTTTCCCCCAGTCTTTGTATCTTTTCCTCACTACTACAGCTCGTGATTCCCCCTTTTGCTATCCGCAGATATCTTTTAACATGTTATTGTAAAGCCATTTAACATTTTTCCCTTCTTTTTCCATTTTGTTCTTGAGCCTTTTACCCCTTCTTCCTTTTTAGACCAACCATCCTCAGTTCCCCGCCTTTTCGTCCTACCTTTTGAGATCCCCTTTTTATCCTGTTAGGATGTTCTAGCTCCTAGGTTTGTGTAAAAATGGGTGTGTGGTGGAGGGGGGGGATTTATGATCTAATATGTTAGGTTAGTAAAAAAAGGCAAAATACCGTGATGGGAAAATATAAAACAACCCGTCTGCCTGCCTGCCTATATATAACCCTTCCACCCGTCCTTTGTGTTAGGGGACTTTGTAAATGGTCCCAAATCAGACCGAAACGTCGTAAAGCCCTTTTTTATTTCGGGGTTTTGTGTGTAAGTTAGGTTAGGTTTGTCTGGTACGTGTTTTGTGAGTATGAGGGGGGTCGCTGTGTAAAGTTAGGTTAGGTTTGTCTTTGAGTAGGGGGTGTTTGTGTCTCATTTTGAAAAAGGGGGGGGGTCCTTTAACACGCTGACCACGATACTCTTCTGAATATTAAGAAATATTTCACACCCCTTCCCATTAACATATACAATATTTAATACCCCTAATACTTACGGTGTACACGGGGTATATGTGCGCGTGCACGTTTACTAGCTTGTGTTCTTTTTGAAAAAGAGGGATGGGGGGGGGCGCTAGGCCAACTCTTTTGAATATTTGAAATCCTTACTAAATATTTCGGGTTATCCTATCTATCTGCTGGCACTAAAATTAGGGGAGAGTGATGGTATAGCATACAACCAGCAGGCCGAGACACTGACACTTTAGACACCAACCAAAAAAATTTCTGCCACACAAGCAAGTGACGTCGTCTGCACAACAATGGGTTGGTGGTGGGCTATGATCTTCAGTTTGTAACTCCCCCCGTAGATTTTATCATGCATAAAAAAATGGTATTCACGCTTTTCCCAGGAAAATTTTTACTTATACCAAAAGTTTTACCATAACTTAATTAGTTACATGTATGACCTGTTTGATGAGGAAATTTAAACAATTTTTTTCTGTGTTAGTCCCAATTTTTTTTTAGCCCCCCCAAAAATGGGTTAATTGAAAAGTGGTTTTCCCCGCGCTAATTTTTGAGGTCTCGTTAACTGGCTTCACCCTTTAATGATGATAACCTGATAAAGCAAATTTTGAGCAGGTTTAAACTTGATGTGCTGGTGTATCTTAGGGTTTTGGTCTCATTGGGACAACAAGAGAATGCTTCTTCAGTTTTGGGTTCAAAACAGTTGTTAGTGGAAGGGTTTAATTAGTTTTGGGTTGTGAATGTCCTTTTTTTCATTTTTTTTGAAGAAAATTTATATACTAGTGTCCATGTGATAACTTGTGAATACTAAATATGATTTGCTTCAGATTTTCAACATAATATTTATCTACATAAAAATCTTATGCTTCACTTTCGACTAATCATTTCGCTTGGTTGACTAAGGATCTGGAGTTAGAAATCGGGGGTGCTCTTCCCGATCGCGCAGCCACCAAAATATCTAGGTTTTCTGGTAGGTTAAGAGGGTCGCTTTCCCCTTTCCGGGGGCCTGGCTGGTGCTCTGTCCTACTTAATGAATTATAACCCCCTGTTCATGTGTTGTAGCGGGGTTTGCGGTTTCGTACTTGCGTGTGGGGTTGATGCCCTCGTCAAGGTGTATTACAGAGTTGTGGTGCTGGGGGGGAAATCAGTCTCGGCTCTTGGGTCGTTCTTTTACCACAATCTTCAGCATTATTGGTTCCTGGCCTCATGGACCATACCATCCCTACCCTTTAAATGGTGATTGAATTTCCCTCAATAATGTGTGCCTGTGTACGGGGTGTGGTGTGTGTGTAGAGGAGGAGGGTTTGGGGTAAGTGCTAGAGCTGTGATAATGTAGTAGAGGCGGTCATAAGTAGTAATTGGGGCAGAACCTTTCGCGAGCTGGTGTTTTAAATTT
>WNWK01032221.1:0-22063 GCA_009830355.1 Cherax destructor
TCGGTGGCAAAATCTCTCTACTGTACGGCGGCCGTACCTCTGGCACCCCTGGTTTACCTCTGGCACCCTGTTTACTTCTGCCGAGTCTTTTGCTTTCGTAGGGAGTGATTTTTGTGTGCAAGTTTGGTACTAAGCCCTCGAGAATTTTCCATGTGTATATAATAATGTATCTCTCCCGCCTGCGTTCTAGAGAGTACAGGTTTAGGAACTTCAAGCGTTCCCAGTAGTTGAGGTGGTTTATCGCACTTATGCGTGCGGTGAAGGTCTCTGCACATTTTCAAGGTCAGCAATTTCACCCGCCTTGAAAGGTGCAGTTAGTGTGCAGCAATATTCCAGCCTAGATAGAACAAGCGATCTGTAAAGTGTCAACATGGGCTAGGCATCCCTGGTTTTGAAGGTTCTCATTATCCATCCTGTCATTTTTCGAGCAGATGCAATTGCTACTTTGTTATGGTCCTTGAAGGTGAGATCCTCTGACATGATCACTCCCAGGTCTTAGACATTAGTTTTTCGCTCTATTGTGTGGTTGGAATTAGTTTTGTACTCAGATGAGATTTTAATTTCTTCACGTTTTCCGTATCTGAGTAATTGAAATTTCTCATCATTGAACTTCATATTGTTTTCTGCAGCCCATTTAAAGATTTGGTTTATGTCTGCTTGGAGTCTTGCAGTGTCTTCAACGGTGGACACTGTCATCCAGATTCGGGTGTCATCTGCAAAGGAAGACACAGCACTGTGGCTTATATCCCTAACAATGTCTGATGATGAGGATGAGGAATAGGATGGGAGCAAGTACTGTGCCTTGTGGAACAGAGCTTTTCACAGTAGCTGCCTCAGACTTTACTCTGTTGACTACTACTCTTTGTGTTCTACATGTTAGGAAATTATAGATCCATCTACCAACTTGGTTGGCTTTCTTGCATAATGGGAGATGGCAAACCGGAAATCCTTGAGATTCATGTATTTCTCCTTCAGAGCAGCACAGTCACGCCTGTACAACAACCAGCCATTGACACAAGAAAGATCAATGACATATCCAAACAGCCTCATGTATCAGCGTTTTGCTTTGAGTGGAGACTTGTAGAGATGCACCAACATATCATTCTTATCTATGCCTCCCATATGGGCATTATAACTCTTTATGACTGCAGGACAGTCAACATCCACCTTTTGTTTGTTCTCCTTGCTGTACCTCTTTATCTTTATCTAGTAGACAAATCTTCATGTTCATCTTCACTTGAAGAGGAAGCATCTTGCAGTGGTGGCTCATATTCATCTGCAGAATCCACTTCCTCATTACTGTCACTGTCATTACATAACTCTGGCACAATGTAATCCCTTTTTCTTTGAGCCCTTGATCCATAAAAGATATTTGTGTTTAACTGAAATGAACAGAAAACACAAAATGAGCATCGAAATTGAGCAAATTTTATAAATTTACAAGGTAAAAGTACTCATATATCAATGTATTTGATTCAGTATGCAATTGGTAGCTATTATTGACAAAGATGGCCTTATTGTTATTTGTTAATCCGTGATATATACCTTCATTGGCAAATTTGTTTGCACCATTGTCTGTTTTAGCCTCACATATGTTACACTCAGTGGCACGTGACATTCCATAGTGTCAGGCCCAGCCTCATAAACGATGCACAAAATGTAAACAAAACTTCAAGTGCATTCATTTGTTACTTATAAATACCTCAGGCAATTCATTTGCATCTCAAAATGAGGCTAAAACATTCAATAATGCACTGCAAACACATTCAGTAACTTACCGCCATTCTGGAGTGGTGTAAATTGGTGAAATATCAAGAGAGTCAGGTTGGACATACTCCTCCTTCAACACTTCAGACAGTACTAAAGACTTCTGCAGCTCCCAGTCAATAGCAGTCAACAACACCCAAGTGACACCACATTCAAGCTCCGCCCAGAAGGCTTGTGGTTGGTTGGAGTGAAATTTGAAGTCTCTCTGAGGATATGCTTTGTCCTCATGGTGCCATGAAAACCATGCATTTTGTGCCTCACATGTCATGACGGCGCGGTATAGGGTTTTAATAGACTAGTTGGTCCATGGAGTATAAAGCCTACACTCGGGGCATTAATAGACTAGTTGGTTCAGGGAGTATAAAGCCTACACTCGGGGCATTAATAGACTAGTTGGTTCAGGGAGTATAAAGCCTACACTCGGGGCATTAATAGACCAGTTGGTCCGTGGAGTATAAAGCCTACACTCGGGGCAGTAATAGACTAGTTGGTCCGTGGAGTATAAAGCCAACACTCAGGGCCATAATAGACTTGTGGAAACTTATTTCTTTGCTAAAAGTTCCACAGGGTAAATAAGCCGTATGAAGCCTTAAACATACCACGGATAGGTCCTCGGAGTTTATGAACCCACACACCCACCCAAACAGCACACACACTCAAGTTGGCGGAGGTAGTGAGATTGCACATATTAATTCATAGATTTACTCTCCTAGGAATTCTAGGTAAGTTGTACAAATAGTGACTAATATTAGGATTATCGAGGCAACTTTAGATATTAATAATGTGGTTCTAGCACCTTAACATAGGTAGGTTTAGGCCTTCAATAGGCGAACATTAGGTTATATAGGCCAATGAGAAATGGCAATCCCATGCTGGCCACAGGCAGTGTGGGAGTTCCAGGGTGCGATGGGCACCCTTCTCAGACCAGACACCGTTCTGTCAACAACTGCCGTGAACAGCTGCACGGCAACCCACGTGTCTACCAACATCAGACCTGGGGATCTCTGAGAAGACATCTCGAAGTACTGTGGATATCTTTCTCCATCCAGACCCATTACAGTAAGACGATTTCTGAGTTTCAGGTAGGACACTAATACAACTTGAATTCTTGCAGAACATAGCACTGTCTGCATGTCATCAATTTCAAGGGGACTAAGGCTTAGGGAGTCTGGAAGACTAGGAGACATTTCTTCTCTATCAAGTAAGTTCACCCCCTTTTTAGTCGTGCATGTAGGTGGGGAATTCTTGCAGCTGCAGTTATTTAGAAATCTGTCCCATAAGCCACTTGTAAGTCTGAGAGGAGCTTCTCAGAGTGTCGGTGTCAACAGGGCTTGCCAGGGGGTAGCTTACAAGGAGGCAGTCCCAAGACAAATTTCTACATGGTCTTTCGAACCAGATGTGGAATAGCTAGTTAGCAGACAAATTAGTCTTAACTTAGCTAGGCCACAGTTAATGTACCAGGCATTATCAAAGTTAGGTTAAGTTATCGTACCTAGGCCCAAAGACTTACATAGGGTAAGCTAGGCTAAGCTAACTACTCAAAAGTTTATTATTTACAGTAATCTACAGGCAGGCCAGGTAGGCTAGTTAAGCTTGTGAGTTTAGTTATTTACAGTGATTACAAGTAAGCCAGGTTAGGAAACTTTTATATTTAATTACTTACAGTAAATTTGCAAGGTAGCCACCGTTAGGTTAGGCCTCTGCAATATTTATAACAGTTGTAACAGCTAGGTCAGATTTAACCTAGTTAACATTTACCTTGAATTGCAAAGCTAGATTTAGGCTAGTTGCACACTAATTTCAACAGTTATAAAGTTAGGCTAGGATTTACATTCTCCAACTAACTACACAATTAAACAAGCTAGGCACAGTTAAGCCAAGCAGAACACACAACATTATTTACTTATTGTTCATAAGCTGGATTACTGAATTTGTTTGTGTTAACCAAGTGAATTTAATTTGCAAAGACTACATATTTTACTGTGTGAATTTTATTGTCTTTGACTCATTTTAATTTGTGATTTGCACCAGAGGCTAGTTTAAGTCCTGTAACTATTTACTGAGGTGTACAGGGAATTGCTAGGTTAAGCTTTCATAACAACAATATACATTTTATTTGGGTTTGAGGGCTAACATTTTAATTCTGAGTCAAGTCAATATATGTAAAGAAAGTTGTTAAGCTTGTTGAGGAGCTTTGGGTCTCACTTATTCTCACTTAATACCATATCGTGCTGTGGGGTGGGCTAATTAAAATACAAATTAGTGATGCACTCATGACTAAACCACAACAATGATGGGTGAAACTCAGAAAGGAGCTGCCCTATCTCTAAGTCAGCTAAAGCGGTCTATGAGCGCCCACAAGAGACGCTTAATCAAGGCGTGTAGGGAGGGCCAAGATATCAGACAAAATGCAGATGTAGATTGTGAAGATCTAGAAAAGTGTTTAGAACTTTTAGAGGAAAAGCTAGAATTCTTTGAGACAGCCTATCTACGTTATGAGGCAGGAGCCCATGCAGCAGATGAGTCTGAGGATATTGTTGAGGCAATTCAGAAGGAATACGACGAGCATGAGGCTGAATGTAAAGCGGAGATGAAACTCTGCAAACAGTTAATGAAAAGATTGAAGGCCGAGGTGGCTGGGGCAGCAAGAAACATTCCAAGGGACACAGGTAATCACAATCATGCTAATATGTTGCCCAGATTACCCCAGTTGAATTTACCAATGTTTGACGAAACCTTGACAGAGTACATTGCTTTCTGGGATCAGTTTTAAGCCCAGATAGATGACAGGAATGATTTGTCGAATGCCACAAAATTACAGTATTTATGTTCACAGCTCAAGGGTAAAGCCCTGGACTTGGTCTGGCATTACAAAACCACTGATATTAATTATCAACATGCCAAGGATCAACTAAAGGTTGCGTTTGGCAACACAGAGAATATAAAAACTGCTATATTTTATCGATTGGCTGATCTTAAGGTTTGCCGTCATGACCATCAGAGTGTAGAGAAGTTCCGCATCGAAGTCATGAGTTTGACAAATAGTCTCAAAGATTTGCATGATTGGGGTGGATCGGAATGGATGGTCAGTCGGTTGATTCAGAGAAAATTGGCTAGCTCTATAGTGCACGAGTTACACTTAATATACCGGACGAGCTAGTTTACAATACAGCAAATTACTGAGGGGTTGGGAGAGGAGAGAGAAGAATCACCACCATCATCCCATAAACAAACAGTTAGTTACTCAGAAAACTCGGGAGATCAATTTAAAGCTCATACAGCTAACGTTGGTGTGTACTATGGCAAAGAAGTGTCTAAGACAAGGACCTCTAAGCAGACCCTCAGAGACACTCGTACCAGAATATGCGTGTTCTGCGAAGGCGAACACACTAGCACGAGTTGCTCTCAGTATACAACACTGGGCAGTAGGCGGCAGAGACTAAGGAGTTGCAGCTATGCTTAAGGTGTTGTGGGGGACATGAGGCAGAAGATTGCCAGTCACATCTTTTGGAGTGCCATAACTGCCGGAAAGGTAAGCACCATACTGCACTATGTCCCAATAAGTTAAGGGAACCCCAGGCTAGTAAGGACATTACTCCGGTAGAGATAGAAAGCAAGTCCGAGCCTGAAGTGGTAGCCAGCGTGATTAGTGTGGGCAAAGTCTCTAATCTGAGTGAGAATCACAGAGTTGCTGCCCTACCTACAGTCATGGGAGGGGTTGTGAATGGGAACAGGTCAGAAACAATCCGATTATTTTTTGATTCAGGAGCACAAGTGTCCATGATAACAAAGAAATTGGTGGCTAAGTTAAAGTTGAAGGCCACCGACAAAGTTAGTGTGATATTTGGAGTTGCTATAAGTCAGGGCCCGCCCAAGTCTTATGATGTTGTGGATGTCACTGTTCAATTGGGTGGACATCGCAGAAATATTACAGCTTTGGTAGTAAAAATGTTACTTGTGGCAATTACGACCAGAGGTCTTGCTGCAGCCGCCAAGCGATTGAAAGACCTTGGTGTGAAGCTGGCAGACCAGGAAATTACCACTGACACAGTCAGAAATGTAGGTATCCTGGTGGGAGCCAACTATCTAGATGATTTCCTGTCTACACGATGGACTATTAAGGAAGGAATTGGTTTATACAGATCCCCAGTAGGATATATCATCGGTGGCAATATTCCACATGAATTCCCTGCAACGCCAGAGAGGGGAAGCTGACACCATGATAGCTGGGGGAGTAGTGATAATGAATATTAGTGTACACAATGAACCGCCAGGTAAGCCAAACCAAGTAGGGAGTGACGAACACTCAGCCACCTTGGGGAGACACTTTTATGGGGTACCTAAAGAGGGAGATAGATTGTCATTAAACCCAGGGAACCTTGTATCAGTGGGAAGAAAGGCTACAAGGGCATATGAGCCACTGGGTGGGAAAGTACGAAGCTGCTCAGACAAGGCTAGACATGTGAAAGACATTAAAGTTAAAGGGAAGGGAGTTAAGACCATCAGAAACTGGACAGTCAGAGTTAGACCAGAGTCTGCTCGATGAGAGTGATCGGACGGCACTCGTGTCCAGGGCCCGCTGAAAGGGCTTGCGGAAGGTGAACTCGATGTAGACTTATCATCTACCTTCGCCGGCGGGAGGATGTGGAAACTTATTTCTTTGCTAAAAGTTCCACAGGGTAAATAAGCCGTATGAAGCCTTAAACATACCACAGATAGGTCCTCGGAGTTTATGAACCCACACACTCAAGTTGGCGGAGGTAGTGAGATTACACATATTAATTCATAGATTTACTCTCCTAGGAAGATCTAGGTAAGTTGTACCTAGGCAGGTTTAGTTGTACATAGGTAGGTTTAAGCCTTCAATATGCGAACATTAGGTTATATAAGCCAACGAGAAATGGCAATCCCATGCTGACCATAGGCAGTGTGGGAGTTCCAGGGTGCGACAGGCACCCTTCTCAGAATAGACACCGTTCGGTCAACAACTGCCGTGAACATCTGCGCAGCAACCCACGTGTCTACCAACATCAGACCTGGGGATCTCTGAAAAGACATCTCGAAGTACTGTGGATATCTTTCTCCATCCAGACCCATTACAGTAAGACGATAACTTCCTTTCTCTCAGTATCTGGCCAGTTTTCTGGGAGAAACGTTAGTGAGTTTATCTGTGGATCTCGAGCAGACGGACGCTAGTACATTGGTATGTACCAGCGTCATCTCTTAAGTACAAGTCTGGAAGCTAGTGTCCCATACTGCTTAGATATTCTTAGAGGATAACCCCCTTGGAGTTTGGGATTTCTGAGTTTCAGGTAGGACACTAATACAACTTGAATTCTTGCAGAACATAGGACTGTCTGCATGTCATCGATTTCAAGGGGACTAAGGGGCCCCTTCACGAAATGACTCGACTTTTTTATTTGTTTACCAATTGCGGAGAAGATGCAAACTAGAGAGAGGCGCTCCCTATACAGGCGAAGGCAAAGAATAACGGAGCGGCTACAGGAGGCCAATATCTCTGAAATACGTAGGGAGACACTAGTCAGAGAAATAGCAAACATCGAATTAAAACTAAAGGAATCTTACAGGAATCAAGAGACACGGGAAGAACTAAAAGCCATAAATGAAATTGAAAGAAACCCTAAGTATTTCTTTTCCTATGCAAAATCAAAGTCGAGAACAACAACCAGTATTGGGCCCCTACTTAAATAGGATGGGTCCTACACAGATGACAGCAAGGAAATGAGTGAGTTACTTAAATCCCAGTATGACTCAGTTTTTAGCGAGCCACTAACCAGACTGAAAATCGAAAACCTAAATGAATTTTTTATGAGAGTGCCACAGAACTTGACAGACGCATGCCTTTCTGACATCACCACGACGCCAAATGACGTCGAAAAGGCAATAAATGACATGCCCATGCACTCCGCTCCAGGCCCAGACTCATGGAACTCTGTGTTCATCAAGAACTGCAAGAAGCCCCAATCACATGCTTTTAACATCCTATGGAGAGGAAGCATGGACACTGGGATCGTCCCGCAGCTACTAAAAACAACAGACATAGCCCCGCTCCACAAAGAGGGCAGTAAAGCAATGGCAAAGAACTACAGACCAATTGCGCTAACGTTCCATATCATAAAAATCTTTGAAAGGGTTCTAAGAAGCAAGATCGCCACCCATCTTGATACCCATCAATTGCACAACCCAGGACAGCATGGGTTTAGAGCAGGCCGCTCCTGTCTGTCCCAACTACTGGACCACTACGACAAGGTCCTGGATGCTCTAGAAGATAAACAGAATGCAGATGTTATATACACAGATTTTGCAAAAGCCTATGACAAGTGTGACCATGGTGTAATAGCACACAAAATGCGTGATAAAGGAATAACAGGAAAAGTTGGTAGATGGATCTATAATTTCCTAACATGTAGAACACAAAGAGTAGTAGTCAACAGAGTAAAGTCTGAGGCAGCTACTGTGAAAAGCTCTGTTCCACAAGGCACAGTACTTGCTCCCATCCTATTCCTCATCCTCATATCAGACATTGACAGGGATATAAGCCACAGTGTGTGTCTTCCTTGCAGATGACACCCGAATCTGGATGACAGTGTCCACCGTTGAAGACACTGCAAGACTCCAAGCAGACATAAACCAAATCTTTAAATGGGCTGCAGAAAACAATATGAAGTTCAATGATGAGAAATTTCAATTACTCAGATACGGAAAACGTGAAGAAATTAAAATCTCATCGGAGTACAAAACGAATTCCAACCACACAATAGAGCGAAAAACTAATGTCAAAGACGTGGGAGTGATCATGTCAGAGGATCTCACCTTCAAGGACCATAACAAAGTAGCAATTGCATCTGCTCGAAAAATGACAGGATGGATAATGAGAACCTTCAAAACCAGGGATGCCAAGCCCATGTTGACACTTACAGATCGCTTGTTCTATCTAGGCTGGAATATTGCTGCACACTAACTGCACCTTTCAAGGCGGGTGAAATTGCTGACCTTTAAAATGTGCAGAGAACCTTCACGGCACGCATAAGTGCGATAAACCACTTCAACTACTGGGAACGCTTGAAGTTCCTAAACCTGTACTCTCTAGAACGCAGGCGGGAGAGATACATTATTATATACACATGGAAAATTCTCGAGGGCTTAGTACCAAACTTGCACACAAAAATCACTCCCTATGAAAGCAAAAGACTCGGCAGGCGATGTAACATCCCCCTAATGTAAAGCATGGGTGCCACTAGCACGTTGAGGGACAACACAATGAATGTCAGGGGCCCAAGATTGTTGAACTGCCTCCCAGCATACATAAGGGGGATTACCAACAAACCCCTGGCTGTCTTCAAGCAGGCACTGGACAGGCACCTCAAGTCGGTACCTGACCAGCCAGGCTGGGGTTCGTACGTTGGACTGCGTGCGGCCAGCAGTAACAGCCTGGTTGATCAGGCTCTGGTCCAACATGAGGCCTGGTCACAGACCGGGCCGCGGGGCGTTGACCCCTGGAATTCTCTCCAGGTAGACTCCAGGTAGCTGTGACGAAGTTTCAATAAAATCGGCCAAAAAGCAAATAAACCACGCAAGATTTACTGAAAATTCCTAAAAGTTCCACTTAGGAGAGATATACTCCGAAGTGGTAGTTGGGAAAGTTGTTTTGACACTTCCTGCTGATAGAACACTTCTAAGTCTATCGTTCCATGTGTACTTATTCTGTAATAAAGCTTATCTTCATTCTAAAAAAAAATACAGTTTGTAGGTTGCTTGACATTTAGCAAAATATTGGACTTTTATCCCCACACAAATCTGAAAATATTTGGGATACTTCAAAAAGGTACACTCTATCTTGTAAAGCAATCATTCTTCTATGTTTATGTTGAAAATCACGTCAATTCGTTCTTTATTAATCATTATTTACCCTCACAAAGGTAAATAACGTACTTCCGAGATAATGGCCGAAGCGCGCGGCACCCCGAGTAGTCGGAATTGTTTTTGTTTTTCCCGAAAAAATAGTACTTGTTTTTCCACTGTTTTTATCATCTATGAGTATCTACTACAGTTTACCATCGCTAAGTCCGTTTTTTCTTATAAAAAGATGTGAGAATGGGAAACAAAATCCTTATAGGCGATCTTACCTTCCCACTACCAGCCAATAGACCGTCATATTATGCCACATAATATTTATTCTGGTGTGTTTTTCATGTTTCTTTGCTATTAATATGTCGCCTTATGTCATAATAGATCAATTGTCGTAAGTAAATAAACATTATTATTGATATTAGCGTAAGAAAAGAACAATTTGTTGGCTGGTGTGTCTTGGCCGCTATATCGTAATTTATGGCCTGTCAGCACTTCTTATCCTAGAGGGCCAGAGGTGGCTCCTGATTAGTTCTCCGGCCATATTAGCCCCGCCCACTCTCCTATGATATCAAATGGTGAATTTGTATTATATTAACGAGAAAAATATAAGAAATTGATAGTCCAATGTCACCAAAAAGATCAATTTAGCTAAAGCTCGACTTGCCACTCTATTCAGATTTCAATCAGCTCCATCTCACGTGAAAAAACACCTGTATAAGATGATGATAAGACCCTTACGTGAATATCCGTGTGTGCCTTTGTCATTAATAACAAAAACAAACATGCTTCAACTACAACGAGTTCAGAACAAAGCACTCCGTTTTATTACAGGCACAAGGAGAAGAGATAGAATTCGAATGGCTGATCTACACGTTCAACAAGACATTGTTGCAATGAATGTTCAGCTTGATCAGTTGAAGAAAAGGCAATTGTATACCATGCAGGATTTGTATCTCCCAGACAGAGAACATCCTACCTTTTTTGTCAATACCACCGATTACGTTATTAATGCAGCTCCTCATAGAACTCAAAGGATGACCCTCCATCAGCGAGTGAGAAGATATATACATAAGGATGATTTTCAACGCCCCAAGATCTTGAGTGACCTTCCAGAGGATCCAGATGATTGGGTAACTCCAGAACCTTTCTATGTCTACTGATATCACTTTTAACCCAAGTTCTGGTGATTCCTGTTTTTACTTCACAGCTATGACATCCATTTACGTAACAGTGCCAATAATACAAATGTTGGACACCACCTTTGCAAAGCACGCCGGCCAGCATCTCTTGATAGCAGTTTTTATAACCATCACTCGCCTTGCTATCGTCCTTTAATTTACGCCGATACAGAGTCATGCAAGTATAACTTTGTTATACCTGTGTGACACTGTTGGGCAAATGTTATGCCCCATTTTGATATATTACCTTGATATACCACTAAACACATATATTATGCACTAAAGTGGTTGGGCCACTTACCTTTTTTATCCTTCCTCCACACACACACCCTATTTTTCCCAATTTCCATCCTTACCTATCCTTCTTCCTTCCCCATCTTACCAAAG
The DNA here is from genome assembly GCA_009830355.1 of Cherax destructor. Classification (NCBI taxonomy): domain Eukaryota; kingdom Metazoa; phylum Arthropoda; class Malacostraca; order Decapoda; family Parastacidae; genus Cherax; species Cherax destructor. The sequence goes on from WNWK01032221.1 coordinate 11,205, forward strand.
CTCTGGTCAAAATGATGATAGAAAAAAAAACTGATTTTTTTTTTCGGCGTCAGCGCACATGTAATGACAAACGTCGACACCTTACCTGTTACAAATTACTATAATTCCTTGTAGAAACATCGTATAATGATGAGAATTTTACGAGGGTGATGCCAGAAAGATCAGCTATTTTTTGGTAAGAAAAACTCAATTTTCGTATTTTTTCGATTTTTTTTTTCTCAGCGCGCTCAGACTGTCAGGGGCCCCTAAGGCTTAGAGTGTCTGGAAGACTAGGAGACATTTCTTCTTTATCAAGTAAGTTCACACCCTTTTTAGTCGTGCATGTAGGTGGGGAATTCTTGCAGCTGCAGTCATTTAGAAATCTGTCCCATAAGCCACTTGTAAGTCTGAGAGGAGCGTCTCAGAGTGTCAGTGTCAACAGGGCTTGCCAGGGGGCAGCTTACAAGAAGGCAGTCCCAAGACAAATTTCTACAAAACTGGTTGGTCCGTGGAGTATAGAGCCTACACTCAGGGCATTAATATACAAGTTGGTCCGTGGAGTATAAAGCCTACATTTGGGGCATTAATAGACTAGTTGGTCCATGGAGTATAAAGCCTACACTCGGGGTATTAATTGACTAGTTGGTCCGGGGAGTATAAAGCCTACACTCGAGGCATTAATAGACTAGTTAATCCATGGAGTATAAAGCCTACACTCGGAGCATTAATAGACCAGTTGGTCCGTGGAGTATAAATCCTACACTCGGGGCATTAATAGACTAGTTGGTATATGGAGTATATATCCTACACTCGGGGCATTAATAGACTAGTTGGTCCATGGAGTATAAAGCCTACACTCGGGGCATTAATAGACTAGTTGGTCCTGGAGTATAAAGCCTACACTCGGGGCATTAATAGACTAGTTGGACCGTGGAGTATAAAGCCTACACTCGGAGCATTAATAGATTAGTTGGTCCGTGGAGTATAAAACCTACACTCGGGGCATTAATATAATAGTTGGTCCGTGTAGTATAAAACCTACACTCGGGGCATTAATAGACTAGTTGGTCCATGGAGTATAAAGCCTACACTCGGAGCATTAATAGACCAGTTGGTCAGTGGAGTATAAATCCTACACTCGGGGCATTTATAGACTAGTTGGTATATGGAGTATAAATCCTACAATCGGGGCATTAATAGATTAGTTGGTCCATGGAGTATAAAGCCTACACTCGGGGCATTAATAGACTAGTTGGTCCTGGAGTATAAAGCCTACACTCTGGGCATTAATAGACTAGTTGGTCCGTGGAGTATAAATCCTACACTCGGGGCATTAATAGACTAGTTGGACCGGGAAGTATACAGCCTACACCCGGGACATTAATAGACGAGTTGGTCCGGGGAGTATAAATCCTCCACTTGGGGCATTAATATACTAGTTGGTCCGTAGAGTATAAAGCCTACACTCGGGTCATTAATAGACTAGTTGGTCCGTGGCGTATAAATCCTACACTCGGGGCATTAATAGAGTAGTTGGTCCGTGGAGTATAAATCCTACACTCGGGGCATTAATAGACTAGTTGGTCTGGGGAGTATACATCCTACACTCGGGACATTAATAGACTAGTTGGTCCGTGGAGTATAAATCCTACACTCGGGGCATTAATAGACTAGTAAACCCCTGTGGTTTAGCGCTTCTATTTGATTATAATTATAATAATAGTAGACTAGTTGGTCCGTGGAGTATAAAGCCTACACTCGGAACATTATTAGACTAGTTGGTCCGTGGAGTATAAAGCCTACACTCGGGTCATTAATAGACCAGATGGTCCATGGAGTATGAAGCCTACACTCGGGGCATTAATAGACCAGTTGGTCCGTGGAGTATGAAGCCTACACTCGGGTCATTAATAGACCAGTTGGTCCATTAAGTATGAAGCCTACACTCAGGGCATTAATAGACCAGTTGGTCCGTGGAGTATGAAGCCTACACTCGGGTCATTAATAGAACAGTTGGTCCGTGGAGTGTGAAGCCTACACTCGGGGCATTTATAGACCAGTTGGTCCGTTGAGTATGAAGCCTACACTCAGGGCATTAATAGACCAGTTGGTCCGTGGAGTATGAAGCCTACACTCGGGTCATTAATAGAACAGTTGGTCCGTGGAGTGTGAAGCCTACACTCGGGGCATTTATAGACCAGTTGGTCCGTTGAGTATGAAGCATACACTCGGGTCATTAATAGACCAGTTGGTCCGTGGAGTATGAAGCCTACACTCGGGTCATTAATAGACCAGTTGGTCCGTGGAGTATGAAGCCTACACTCGGGGCATTAATAGACCAGTTGGTCCATGGAGTATGAAGCCTACACTCGGGGCATTAATAGACCAGTTGGTCCGTGGAGTATGAAGCCTACACTCGGGGCATTAATAGACCAGTTGGTATGTGGAGTATGAAGCCTACACTCGGGTCATTAATAGACCAGTTGGTCCGTGGAGTATAAAGCCTACACTCAGGGCATTAATAGACCAGTTGGTCCGTGGAGTATGAATCCTACACTCGGGTCATTAATAGACCAGTTGGTCCATGGAGTATGAAGCCTACACTTGGGGCATTAATAGACCAGTTGGTCCGTGGAGTATGAAGCCTACACTCGGGTCATTAATAGACCAGTTGGTCCGTGGAGTATGAAGCCTACACTCGGGGCATTAATAGACCAGTTGGTCCATGGAGTATGAAGCCTACACTCGGGGCATTAATAGACCAGTTTGTCTGTTTAATATGAAGCCTACACTCGGGGCATTAATAGATCAGTTGGTCCGTGGAGTATGAAGCCTACACTCGGGGCATTAATAGACCAGTTGGTCCGTGGAATATGAAGCCTACACTCGGGGCATTAATAGACCAGTTGGTAAGTGGAATATGAAGCCTACACTCGGGTCATTAATAGACCAGTTGGTCCGTGGAGTATGAAGCCTACACTCGGGGCATTAATAGACCAGTTGGTCCGTGGAGTATGAAGCCTACACTCAGGGCATTAATAGACCAGTTGGTCCGTGGAATATGAAGCCTACACTCGGGGCATTAATAGACCAGTTGGTCAGTGGAATACGAAGCCTACACTCGGGTCATTAATAGACCAGTTGGTCCGTGGAGTATGAAGCCTACACTCGGAGCATTAATAAACCAGTTGGTCCGTGGAGTATGAAGCCTACACTCGGGTCATTAACAGACCAGTTGGTCCGTGGAGTATGAAGCCTACACTCAGGGCATTAATAGACCAGTTGGTCCGTGGAATATGAAGCCTTCACTCGGGGCATTAATAGACCAGTTGGTCCGTGGAATATGAAGCCTACACTCGGGGCATTAATAGACCAGTTGGTCCGTGGAATATGAAGCCTACACTCGGGGCATTTATAGACCAGTTGGTCCGTGGAATATGAAGCCTACACTCGGGGCATTAATAGACCAGTTGGTTCATGGAGTATGAAGCCTACACTCGGGGCATTAATAGACCAGTTGGTCCGTGGAGTATGAAGCCTACTCTCGGGTCATTAATAGACCAGTTGGTCCGTGGAGTATGAATCCTACACTCGGGGCATTAATAGACCAGTTGGTCCGTGGAATATGAAGCCTACACTCATGGCATTAATAGAGCAGTTGGTCCGTGGAATATGAAGCCTACACTCGGGGCATTAATAGACCAAATGGTCCGTGGAATAGGAAGCCTACACTCGGGTCATTAATAGACCAGTTGGTCCGTGGAATATGAAGCCTTTACTCGGGGCATTAATAGACCAGTTTGTCCGTGGAATATGAAGCCTACACTCGAGTCATTAATAGACCAGTTGGTCCGTGGAATATGAAGCCTACACTCGGTGCATTATAGACCAGTTGGTCGTGGAATATGAAACTTACACTGGGTCATTAACAGACCAGTTGGTCGTGGAATATGAAGCCTAAACTCGGAATTAATAGACCAGTTGGTCCCTGGAATATGAAGCCTAAACTCGGGGCATTAATAGACCAGTTGGTCCGTGGAATATGAAGCCTACACTCTCGGCATTAATAGACCAGTTGGTCCGTGGAATATGAAGCCTACACTCGGGTCATTAATAGACCAGTTGGTCCGTGGAATATGAAGCCTACACTCGGGGCATTAATGACCAGTTGGTCCGTGGAGTATGAAGCCTACACTCGGGGCATTAATAGACCAGTTGGTCCGTGGAATATGAAGCCTACACTCGGTGCATTAATAGACCAGTTGGTCCATGGAATATGAAGCCTACACTCGGGTCATTAATAGACAGTTGGTCCATGGAATATGAAGCCTACACTCGGGGCATTAATAGACCAGTTGGTCCGTGGAATATGAACCCTACACTCGGGGCATTAATAGACCAGTTGGTCCATGGAATATGAAGCCTACACTCGGGTCATTAATAGGCCAGTTGGTCCGTGGAATATGAAGCCTACACTCGAGGCATTAATAGACCAGTTGGTCCGTGGAGTATGAAGCCTACACTCGGGACATTAATAGACTAGTTGGTCCGGGGATTATACAGCCTACACTCGGGACATTAATAGACGAGTTGGTCCGGGGAGCATAAATCCTACACTTGGGGCATTAATAGACTAGTTGGTCCGTGGAGTATAAAGCCTACACTCGGGTCATTAATAGACCAGTTGGTCCGTGGAGTATAAAGCCTACACTCGGGTCATTATTAGACTAGTTGGTCCGTGGAGTATAAAGCCTACACTCGGGTCATTAATAGACTAGTTGGTCCGTGGAGTATAAATTCTACACTCGGGGCATTAATAGACTAGTAAACCCCTGTGGTTTATCGCTTCTATTTGATTATAATAATAATAATAATAATAGTCTAGTTGGTCCGTGGAGTATAAAGCCTACACTCGGAACATTAATAGACTAGTTGGTCCGTGGAGTATAAAGCCTACACTCGGGTCATTAATATACCAGTTGGTCCGCGGAATAAAGCCTACACTCGGGGCATTAATAGACCAGTTGGTCCGTGGAGTATGAAGCCTACACTCGGGTCATTAATAGACCAATTGGTCCGTGGAGTATAAAGCCTACACTCGTGGCATTAATAGACCAGTTGGTCCGTGGAATATGAAGCCTACACTCGGGGCATTAATAGACCAGTTGGTCCGTGGAATATGAAGCCTACACTCGGGGCATTAATAGACTAGTTGGTCCGTGGAATATGAAGCCTACACTCAGTTCATTAATAGACCAGTTGGTCCGTGGAATATAAGCCTACACTCGGGCATTAATAGACCAGTTGGTCCGTGGAATATGAAGCCTACACTCGGGGCATTTATAGACCAGTTGGTCCGTGGAATATGAAGCCTACTCTCGGGGCATTATTAGACCAGTTGGTTCGTGGAGTATGAAGCCTCAGGCATTAACTAGACCGGTTGGTCCGTGGAGTATGAAGCCTACACTCGGGTCATTAATAGACCAGTTGGTCCGTGAGTATGAATCCCTACACTCGGGGCATTAATAGACCAGTTGGTCCGTGGAATATGAAGCCTACACTCGGGGCATTAATAAACCAGTTGGTCCGTGGAATATAAAGGCCTAAATCGGGGCAATAATAGACCAAATGGTCCGTGGAATATGAAGCCTACACTCGGGTCATTAATGACCAGTTGGTCCGTGGAATATGAAGCCTACACTCGTGGCATTAATAGACCAGTTGGTCCGTGGAATATGAAGCCTACACTCAAGTCATTAATAGACCACTTGGTCGTGGAATATGAAGCTACACTCGGGGCATTAATAGACCAGTTGGTCCGTGGAATATAAGCCACACTCGGTGCATTAATAGACCAGTTGGTCCGTGAATATGAAGCCTACACTCGGGGCATTAATAGACCAGTTGGTCCGTGGAATATGAAGCCTATACTCGGTCATTAATAGACCAGTTGGTCCATGGAATATGAAGCCTACACTCAGGGCATTAATAGACCAGTTGTTCCGTGGAATATGAACCCTACACTCGGAGCATTAATGACCAGTTGGTCCGTGGAATATGAAGCCTACACTCAGGGCATTATTAGACCAGTTGGTCCGTGGAATATGAAGCCTACACTCGGGTCATTAATAGACCAAATGGTCCGTGGAATATGAAGCCTACACTCGGGTCATTAATAGACCAGTTGGTCCGTGGAATATGAAGCCTACACTCGGGGCATTAATAGACCAGTTGGTCCGTGGAATATGAAGCCTACACTCGAGTCATTAATAGACCAGTTGGTCCGTGGAATATACATCCTACACTCAGGACATTAATAGACTAGTAAACCCTGTGGTTTGTCGCTTATATTTGATTATAATAATAATAATAATAGTCTAGTTGGTCCGTGGAGTATAAAGCCTACACTCAGGGCATTATTAGACTAGTAAACCCCTGTGGTTTATCGCTTCTATTTGATAATAATAATAATAATAGTCTAGTTGGTCCGTGGAGTATAAAGCCTACACTCGGGTCATTAATAGACCAGTTGGTCCGTGGAGTATGAAGCCTACACTCGGGGCATTAATAGACCAGTTGGTCCGTGGAGTATGAATCCTACACTCGGGTCATTGATAGACCAGTTGGTCCGTGGAATATGAAGCCTACACTCGAGGCATTAATAGACCAGTTGGTCCGTGGAGTATGAATCCTACACTCGGGTCATTGATAGACCAGTTGGTCCGTGGAATATGAAGCCTACACTCGAGGCATTAATAGACCAGTTGGTCCGTGGAGTATGAAGCCTACACTCGGGTCATTAATAGACTAGTTGGTCCGGGGAGCATAAATCCTACACTTGGGGCATTAATAGACTAGTTGGTCCGTGGAGTATAAAGCCTACACTCGGGTCATTAATAGTCCAGTTGGTCCGTGGAGTATAAAGCCTACACTCGGGTCATTAATAGACTAGTTGGTCCGTGGAGTATAAAGCCTACACTCGGGTCATTAATAGACTAGTTGGTCCGTGGAGTATAAATCCTACACTCGGGGCATTAATAGACCAGTTGGTCCGTGGAGTATGAAGCCTACACTCGGGGCATTCATAGACTAGTTGATCTGGGGAGTATACATCCTACACTCGGGGCATTAATAGACTAGTAAACCCCTGTGGTTTATCGCTTTTATTTGATTATAATAATAATAATAATAGACTAGTTGGTCCGTGAAGTATAAAGCCTACACTCGGAACATTAATAGACTAGTTGGTCCGTGGAGTATAAAGCCTACACTCGGGTCATTAATAGACCAGTTGGTCCGTGGAGTATGAAGCCTACACTCGGGGCATTAATAGACCAGTTGGTCCGTGGAATATGAAGCCTACACTCGGGTCATTAATAGACCAGTTAGTCCGTGGAGTATGAAGCCTACACTCGGGGCATTTATAGACCAGTTGGTCCGTGGAGTATAAAGCGTACACTCGAGTCATTAATAGTCCAGTTGGTCCGTGGAGTATGAAGCCTACACTCGGGGCATTATTAGACCAGTTGGTCCGTGGAGTATGAAGCCTACACTCGTGTTATTAATAGACCAGTTGGTCCGTGGAGTATGAAGCCTACACTCGGGGCATTTATAGACCAGTTGGTCCGTGGAGTATGAAGCCTACACTCGGGTCATTAATAGACCAGTTGGTCCGTGGAGTATGAAGCCTACACTCGGGTCATTAATAGACAAGTTGGTCCGTGGAGTATGAAGCCTACACTCGGGGCATTAATAGGCCAGTTGGTCCATGGAGTATGAAGCCTACACTCGGGGCATTAATAGACCAGTTGGTCCGTGGAGTATGAAGCCTACACTCGGGGCATTAATAGACCAGTTGGTCCGTGGAGTATGAAGCCTACACTCGGGGCATTAATAGACCAGTTGGTCCGTGGAATATGAAGCCTACACTCGGAGCATTAATAGACCAAATGGTCCGTGGAATATGAAGCCTACACTTGGGTCATTAATAGACAGGTTGGTCCGTGGAATATGAATCCTACACTCGGGGCATTAATAGACCAGTTGGTCCGTGGAATATGAAGCCTACACTCGAGTCATTAATAGACCAGTTGGTCCGTGGAATATGAAGCCTACATTCGGGGCATTAATAGACCAGTTGGTCCGTGGAATATGAAGCCTACACTCGGGTCAATAATAGACCAGTTGGTCCGTGGAATATGAAGCCTAAACTCGGGGCATTAATAGACCAGTTGGTCCGTGGAATATGAAGCTTAAACTCGGGGTATTAATGGACCAGTTGGTCCGTGGAATATGAAGCCTACAGTCGGGGCATTAATAGACCAGTTGGTCCGTGGAATATGAAGCCTACACTCGGGGCATTAATAGACCAGTTGGTCCGCGGAATAAGAAGCCTACACTCGGGGCATTAATAGACCAGTTGGTCCGTGGAGTATGAAGCCTACACTCGGGTCATTAATAGACCAATTGGTCCGTGGAGTATAAAGCCTACACTCGTGGCATTAATAGACCAGTTGGTCCGTGGAATATGAAGCCTACACTCGGAGCATTAATAGACCAGTTGGTCCGTGGAATATGAAGCCTACACTCGGGGCATTATTAGACTAGTTGGTCCGTGGAATATGAAGCCTACACTCGGGTCATTAATAGACCAGTTGGTCCGTGGAATATGAAGCCTACACTCGGGGCATTATTAGACCAGTTGGTCCGTGGAATATGAAGCCTACACTCGAGTCATTAATAGACCAGTTGGTCCGTGGAATATGAAGCCTACACTCGGGGCATTAATAGACCAGTTGGTCCGTGGAATATGAAGCCTACACTCGGTGCATTAATAGACCAGTTGGTCCGTGGAATATGAAGCCTATACTCGGGTCATTAATAGACCAGTTGGTCCATGGAATATGAAGCCTACACTCGGGGCATTAATAGACCAGTTGTTCCGTGGAATATGAACCCTACACTCGGAGCATTAATAGACCAGTTGGTCCGTGGAATATGAAGCCTACACTCGGGGCATTAATAGACCAGTTGGTCCGTGGAATATGAAGCCTACACTCGGGGCATTAATAGACCAAATGGTCCGTGGAATATGAAGCCTACACTCGGGTCATTAATAGACCAGTTGGTCCGTGGAATATGAAGCCTACACTCGGGGCATTAATAGACCAGTTGGTCCGTGGAATATGAAGCCTACACTCGAGTCATTAATAGACCAGTTGGTCCGTGGAATATGAAGCCTACACTCGGGGCATTAATAGACCAGTTGGTCCGTGGAATATGAAGCCTACACTCGGGTCATTAATAGACCAGTTGGTCCGTGGAATATGAAGCCTAAACTCGGGGCATTAATAGACCAGTTGGTCCGTGGAATATGAAGCCTAAACTCATGGCATTAATAGACCAGTTGGTCCGTGGAGTATAAAGCCTACACTCGGGTCAATAATAGACTAGTTGGTCCGGGGAATATACAGCTTACACTCGGGACATTAATAGACAAGTTGGTCCGAGTAGCATAAATCCTACACTTGGTGCATTAATAGACTAGTTGGTCCGTGGAGTATAAAGCCTACACTCGGGTCATTAATAGACCAGTTGGTCTGTGGAGTATAAAGCATACACTCGGGTCATTAATAGACTAGTTGGTCGTGGAGTATAAATCCTACACTCGGGGCATTAATAGACCAGTTGGTCCGTGGAGTATGAAGCCTACACTCGGGCATTCATAGACTAGTTGATCTGGGAGTATACATCCTCACTCGGGACATTAATAGAAAATAAACCCCTGTGGTTTTTTTCGCTTATATTTATTATAATAATAATAATAAATCTAATTGGTCCGTGGGTATAAGCCTCACTCAGGGCATTATTGGGGTAGTAAACCCCCCCGTGGTTTTTTCGCTTCTTTGTAATAATAATAATAATAGTCTGGTTGGTCCGTGGAGTATAAAGCCTACACTCGGGTCATTAATAGACCAGTTGGTCCGGGGTATGAAGCCTACACTCGGGGCATTAATGACCAGTTGGTCGTGGGTGAATCCTACACTCCGGGTCATTGATAGACCAGTTGGTCCCGTGGAATATGAAGCCTACACTCGGGCATTAATAGACCGGTTTGGGCCGTGGGTATGGGGCCACTCGGGGCATTGATGAATTGGTCCGTGGGTATAAGCCCACCTCAAGGCTTTTAGACCGGTTGGTCCCTTTGGGGTATAAGGCCCACACTCGGGGCATTAATAGATAGTTGGTCCGGGGGATAAATCCTAAATTTGGGATTAATAGACTAAGGGCCCTGGAGGGATAAAACTACACTAGGGGCAAATTTAAAAGTCCAGTTGGGCCTTTTTGTATAAAACCCACACTCGGGGCATTAATAAAAACTAATTGGTTTGGTATAAAGCCACTCGGTTATTAATTGATTTGTTGGTCCGTGGAGTATAAATCCTCCCCCCGGGGGATTAATGAAGTTGGTCCGTGGGTAGGGAAACCCTACACTCGGGCATTCCTTTGACTAATTGATCCGGGGGGATACATCCCCAAATCGGGGGGTGTGGGGGAAATAAACCCCCGGGGGTTTTCCCTTTTAATTATAATAAAAATTAAAAGACTAGTTTTTCCCTGAAGTATAAATACACTCAGGAAAATTAATGCATTGGTGTGGTTAAAAAACCCCCTCGGGGGTTTTTGGCCAGTTGGGCCTGGTATGGCCCCCTCAGGGGATTAATAAAACCCAATTGGGCGTGGAATAAGGCTTCCTTTTGGGGCCCTTAATAGACAGTTAGGGGCCCTGGATATGAAACCTACCTCGGGGGGTTTTTGGGCCCCGTTGGTCTGGGTATAAAGCTTTAAATCGAAATCATTAATAGTCAGTTGGTCCGTGG